>CM023947.1:2683205-2735902 GCA_013407115.1 Glycine latifolia
AACCCTAAGCCAGAACCATTCAACCCTAGCCGTGTTCCCAACACCCTAAACCCTAATCCACCCATGCGCCCTAAACCCTAAGCCGGAACCCTTATATCCTAGGTGTGTCCACCAGAACCTAAACCCTAATCCCCCCTAAACCCTAATACCTAAGCCAGAACCCGTAAACCCTAGGTGTGTACCCTACGCCCTATACCCTCATCACAACATAAATCATATACCCCAAGACGGACCCATTAAACCCTAGGTGTGTATCCCAAGACCTACACCCTATTCCACACATGCGCCATAAACCCTAAGCCAGAACCATTCAACCCTAGCCGTGTTCCCAACACCCTAAACCCTAATCCACCCATGCGCCATAAACCCTAAACAGGAACCCTTCAACCCTAATCCACACATGCGCCATAAACCCATAAATCCAATACATTAAGCCGGTACCATTAAACCCTATGTGTGTAACCCCTAAACCTACATATGTCCCCCAGGCCATAAACCCTAATAACAATATCAACCCTATTCCAACACCGAATTACGTAACCCTAATCACTCGGCCACGCCCTAAACCCTAATCACATCGTAAACCCTAAAACTAAATAGAACGCATACCTAAACTCTAAACCCTAAACTCTAAACCCTAATCACTAGGCCACACCCTAAACCATAATCACATCGTAAACCCTAACGCTACACTAGCATACCTAAACACTACTCACTAACCTAATATATATGTCGCTAATATAACAAACTAAATAGAACGCACAATCAGTTAAATCGACTTACTTGTTCACAGCGCTTCAAATTCGGCAGGACTTCGCTTCAGACAAATCAACACCCAAAATCTAGAGAGAAGACAGAGGTAATTCTAGAGAGAAGGCGGAATGGACCGAATATCATTTTCAGGGGGTATTTATAGGGCCAGGGGACCTAAACACGCCTGGCTTGGGCGTGTTTAAACACGCCTAGCCTGGGCGTGTTTGGTGACCCCAAATTCCTAAATAACTTCAAAAAAGCCCCCTTTTGCTAAATAATTAATTAAATTGTATTATTTTGCTAAATTACCCTATAAAACTACGTGAAATAAAAAAAATATTTGTTTACGTGTATATAAGAATCTGCTGATATAATTCAACTAAAAAATAACTTTGTATGTTAGTTAATCTTATAAGCATTTGTTAACACATATGTACTTATTTTTTTAAAAAAATTATCAACAAATATTAACGATTTAGTATATTTTTTTAGTTAATGCATATTAACAAATTACACCAACTATATATATTAGCATAATTAACCTCCTGTTATAACTTGCAAATCTCAGTATATATTTGTCCTCAGCTAATTTTCCTGTCCGCCAAGCCATGAGGATTCGGTGTCAATACTCAACCGTATTAACTTTGTACTTCAGTTAAAAAAAAACTTGGTACTAGAACCTCCAGTATTTAACCATTATGATAAACTATTTTTGCAGGAAAAGGCGCAATTTCTGAAGTTGAAAAGTAGCTGCACACGTGTTGGTATTTACTGAGAACATGACTGATTGATTACAATTTAAATATAACTAGAGTGGAACCTCTGCAGTTACAGGATTTTTTAAAAATCAAAAATAAAAAGTGGGAGAGTAATAGAGAAAAGTAAAAAAAAATGTGGATTAATTTTATTTTATTTTTTTAAAAAAATAAGGTTGTACCAAAGTTTGTTGGAAGTCACTGGAAAAAATTGCAGCACAAGTTTTGCTGCAGTTTTTATTTGCATTTGCACTGTGATAAAATAGAAGAGAAAGTAGAAGAGAGTACAGAAAAGTAAAAAAGAAAAAAGAAAAAAGAAAAAAAGAGTGAGACCGTACTGCTGGAAACAACATGTGGCAAAGGAGTAAGGTGTGACACGTGGAAGGCTACATGACGATTTTCTTAACACTTTTGACTATTGATGATAGTGCAAAACGGCGAATAGGTTTGGGCAACTGAGAGAAAAACTTTAAATTTGGCATCCAAAATAGAGACTAAGGTTCCATTTTAGTATTGCCTTCCTCTTTAATTTTTTTATAATTTCATTATTTAGAATTTAAAACAATATATAATTTAGTTTTATGCCTTATTTTTGCTTTCCTTTACTCCTTTCAATTTCCTCGCATTTTAGGTCCCCTTGAGCAAATCCTAAAGCTTTCTGACTTAATTACTTATTTGTTTCTTGTTATCTTCTGCATGTAGCTAGCTATAGAATTTGTATTTGCTTTTACCTGCGCACATTTGTTGTCTTTCGTACGTTAATTTTAATGCTTGTCTGCATTTCCATTCGTTTCATTTGAGCATTTCATTTTTTCTCTTGTAGTTAAGTTTTTTTTTTTTCAATCTCATTTTTATGAATTTGAATCTTGTTGTTAGTTAATTTTACTCATTAGTGATAAGTCATGCAATCTTTTTGTCTATACTTCCTGTTTCAGTTTCACAAGAATATGATTAGTGATTTGTACCACAGAGCCTTCGCTACAATAATGAGTGGGATCTTCCTCCAGGAGAAAGGTGAAAAATGACCAATGATGTTTACCTTTGATTTGAGTACTTTGAGTACTTCTACTGCACTGGGAATTCCTTTTAGTTGCGCACAATCGATCATTATTGGGAATAATTCTCAAACGGAGAGCTTGTCTCAGAGTCCAATGCATGCCTTTGACAGGGGAAAAAGGGTGAAAAAATAAAGACAAATGAATCATATATAATTACTAATATATTTCAATGTGCCCATGAAAACTACATTCCAGTTTATGACCAATCTTTGCTTTCAGTTTGCTTCAAATGATGCAATTGAATCACACGTGGGGGGGGGGGGGGGGGGGTGTCCTTTTTCTATCATGTGTTTCGGTTTGTGTTCTACAGGGTATAGACACACAAACACTGGTCATACTCTATGCTGAAGCATAAATTAGCAACAAGTTGATATCATAGACGTGGGCTTGCGGCTAATGTATTGTGCTGAAGCTCACAACCTCTAAGTTTGCAACAAAATTAGAAATTTGTTGGTACTTTAAAATAATAGTTGAATTATTGCTTTTTATTTTCTTTTAGACCATGTAGTTATTAACATAGCATATATTTATCGCGGATAAATTAACCCCTCAAAAATCGTAGATATATCATTAAGAATTTAAGATCACTTCAGTTAGGGAGAGTATTATTGTGTTTATTTTAATGAAATAATTACTTATGTAATTAAAAGAATATTAACATGTTACGTAGTGGAACATAATTTACCTTGAGCAAATTTAAAGACAACCTCATAAATTTCCCAACAACAATGGACTGTTAAGACAACACCACGTTAGGTACGATGTTTCTGCTTCATATCTTAGCAATAATTAAATAACTGCTACTTGCACGCACAAGTAGTTGTATTTGTACTTATTTTTTATACAATAATTTTTGCTCGCAAGGATGAGATACTAAGAGAAGAAACAGAATTGTGATAAAATGAGTAATAGTAGAAAAATGAACATAGATAAACTATTATAAAAACTTTGTATATAAATAGTATTATTCTAGACTGGGATTGGGAAGACACTAGATAGACAGCAGGAAGACCAAAACCAAATTCAATTATTACTTACTGTACCCTCAGAAAAGGATGGGAAAAAAAGGTTCGTCCTTATTGATTGCCTCACTTTATCCCAGCCATGATTCTATAAATTCTTTACCACATCTACAGAGGATCGATGCATATACGGCTTTGTGTAGATTTTATTTTTTTTAACTAACTTCTATTTATTTATATTATTATGACTTTGTGTATTTGTTCTGATTTTACTCATGGTCACTACATGATTTATTTCCAAAGCACACCTAGAAAAGTAATGTTATATTATAAATTGTTCTTCCATCCAATTAAAAAAGGACAGCACTTTAAGCAGCACTCTGATTCTCAGTTAGGTTGTTCCCATTTAAGTATGAATTGTCATGTTACACCTTTTTTTTTTTCCGTATAGAACCCAAATATAATTGCCTATTAAATGATTTAATTCAGATCGAACTTTTTGTCATTCAAAAATAACCAATTTAGTCAGCATAGGAAAACAAATTGAATGAGTAAAAATGCTTGAATTTCAATAAATTATGCACATTAGTGTTCTTGGTAATCATGAAATTTCAGAGTTGATTTGATAATAATATTTGGCTATACAGTATACTTATTATCTTCTAACAATTTAATTACTTTTTATTTTTATTTCAAGAATTTACATTCATTTTAGAATGATTTTTATTTTAAAAGATGATATTTGAACATTTTACTATTTTAAATATCTCATAAATATCTTTCATTTTTCTCAATCTCATCTTCCTATCACATTATATCACTTATCTATATTTTTTTCCAGATAACATTTAATTTTAAAGATCCAAGTATATTTATTCTCCTGTCTTTCTCAGTTTACAGTTTACACACAATGCTGAAATTGTTGTGCCAGTTTTTGAACCACATGAAAAAGTAAAAAAAAACAAAAACAAACGAAAGACAAGACCAGAAATCAGATTGTATTGTAATAAGAGCCGCAAAACTAAGTCAAAGAAACGATAGCATATCAAGATTGAGATTTGAGATACATTATCATTGATTAATAAATGAAAACCCCGACCAATATTGCCAGTTCTTTCCTACTTATATTTAATTTGTTGTCCAGACTACAGCCCAGGCTATTGAACATTGAAAATGACACCTTTAGTAGTTCACTTGTTCACATTAAAGGAAATAGTCAATCCTGACTAAGACATAGTAAATCACGTAAATACATATACATATATATATATATTTGAGTTCAACCTGAATTATACAACTTAAAATGTAGTCATATACATGTAAAAAATATTTTCAATAAAAACATCTCGTTATGACTTTATACTGCGCATTCACGTAGCTAGCTTAAAAAGAGGACTCCAATTTTCTACTCCAAAAAGTGAAGAAACAATAATTGTTGGTGTACGTTACTCCACTTAAGTAAATGGATGTAGATTAGATTTTGCAAATTCAAATTTATTTCAAAGTGTAGCAATTTATGTTGCTTGAATAGTAAAAACAATACTAGCTATAAACAAAATGAATACTACTGTTTCTGTTTGGATTAATTTGTAAAAAAAAATCTATCTATATGTGATTTTCTAGCAAAGAAAAGGCAAAATATTGGTTGTGCTCCATTAGGATATGTCATAACATAACATAAAAAAGGATTTACAGACAACTACACGTAAGAAATACAAGTGAAGATTATCATGGTAATAAGTGAAAAAGAATTGACATTTGAAAGTGCATAAATCTAATTTTAGAATAATTATCCGGTATTTCTAATAGTAAATTGATTAAAAGGTACAAGTGGTACTTCTCTGTCCAAAAAAGAAATTTGGCGCTTGGACTTTGGAAGATTGCCTTGCGTTCAAATCTGACCAGGCAGGACCGCAAGTGTGAAACACAGTCCTCATTAGTAATTCCTAAATGTCATTCTTTTCTTTTCTAGAGTCAGACTAGCGGGAACTATGAATTTCATGTTCCCTCCCTCTTTCAAATTTCTTTCCCTTTTTCCCCCAATTGCCACCCCTTCAACTTTTTCCAAATTCTTTCAATCCACCTCTCAAAACAGTAAATAATTCGATTTGACTTACACTTCACACACATTCATTTGAACACAACAGGAGACCCCGCTTTAAAATTTGGTGACCAAATAAATAAAACGCTCTAATTTCATTTCATCAGATCATATTGATCACAACTCAGAATTTGATCATCGGAGGTTAAAAACTATTAATAGATAATAGATTAGAATTTAGGTCATTGGCGAGTCCAATTGTCGTTAAAGATTGTTCCTTCTATGGCGCCGACATAATTGATTCATAGTAAGATAAAACAAAAAAATGTTGAAACTAGGTACAACTGAGAATGAAAATAAAGGACTAACTATATTACCAAAATTGGACTTGAATAATTTCATTTCTTACAACTGTTGTTGACATCCAACCCACACACTCATTCAACAGAGAAAAAAAAAAACTAAACATATACACTTCGGGAAAGGGTTAGGGGAAGGAACATCCTAAAACAAAATCTAGAATTCTCCTCAATAATTCTTCATCTAGAACTAGAATAATAATAATAATTGATCAATTCTGGTTCAGTTCAGGCATAAACGGATCCATAAGAGAGCGACATCAACAAGACCGCAGCTTTTTCTTCCTCTCCGAGCTTCTTCCAATGCGATCGGTGCAACAACACCTCCTTCCCCAACGCGCCGCCGGTCCTCTTTCCTTTCCTTCCGTCCTCGTTGCTCCCCTTGTTTATTCCCAAGATCGCTCTCTTCTTCTTCCTGCTTCTGATCCCGCATGCGTTGCACAGAGACTGGAAAAAAAGGACAACAGAGTGAGATCAAGGGTTGGTTTAACGCCACGTGGCGCGATCTGAGAAATGGAGGGTAAACTGACCTTAGGTCCTGCAGGACCACCCCTCCAAAGAGGGGTCTTGGTGGTGCCGCAATCTGCGCAGGTTTTTTTCTGCTCATTGTTGCTGCTCGGACTGTTCCCTGAGGAAGGAGCGTTAGGGTTTGAGTTTGAGTCCTCGACTTCAATCTCCGATCCCTGCAAAACACAGCCTCCATTAGTGAAACAAACCCTAATTAGAAATCATGAAGCGATAAGAGAAGACTAGCACTCACTTTTCCAGTTGGATCCACCATTTCTGATCTCCGAGATCTGAGATTCGATTCCGAGAAGCTGATTTTGATTTGATTTCGCGGAATCAGAGTGAGAGAAGAAGAAGAAGCATGCAGAGGGAGTAAGAGAGTGAGTGAGAGTGGAGAGAGAGAGAGAGAGGGTAAGAGAGAGAAGTTAGAGAGAGGGGAACCAAAACGACGACACTCGCAACGCAGACACACGCGCACAGCCGCAGCAGATCTATTTTTTCTTAAAACACCAGACCTTTATAAATGGGACGCCAAAACCCTAGCTCATCATTACTGAAATTACCTTAATGCCCCCTTCCCTCCCCCTCCATTTCCACTTCACCCGCCAAAACCCACTAAAATCAACAAAAACGCGCCATCTCTTTCCCTCTAACCTTTTCTTAATTCAAATCATTATTATCATTCTTGATTGTTATGAATTTTGTTTCCAGGTGTAATTATTTGGTACCACTAAGGTTCAATCCGACAATTAGTAATCCTTTTCAGAAATATAAATAAAAATGGAACTAATCATTAGGACAGGTATGCACTAGTTTGGTGCAGTTTTTCTGCTGTGCCCACAAAACACTTGATAATATATCAATAAAATTATATTATTTTAATTTAGTTTGTTTTCATTGTCTATAAATTTTATCATTGAAGTTAACACAGGACAAAATTGTTTTTATTGTATATGAACTACTCTACTTAATATTTTTTTTGTTTTGTATATATTAAATTTTCATGATTCAGCCATTGAATTAACCCTTGAATTTAAAAAAAAATCATGATACAAAACTGACATTTTTAACAAAATTAACAAATTAACATTTGTTGATAAAAAATCATTAAATTAATTTTTTTTATTGAATAGATCAAATTTATAAATTTTTATAAAGTGACAGTGCAGCTCCAGTCCCAAATACATCTACAGTGAAAAGCACTAGTTTTTTCTTTAATTTTTGCTACCATAGTGACAAATTTAAACCTAGGACCACTAGTATTTCTGTTTCGGGGCCTTATAGGAGCCGTGGCCTCTCATTTCTTTACGTGGATTGCAAGTTGTAATAACAGACTTACCCATCAAACTCAACATACTTCATTCAACCTTACCGCCTCTTAACAACAACAAATAACATTCCGCTCATTTTCCTATCTTAATGTATTCAAAAACTCGGAACAACAAATATTATTCGGATAATTTTGAAATATAATGATGGCGATAATGATGTGTGAGAGCTAGTTTTGCTGTCACGTGTTCTTGTATAAATTAAAGTAATGGAAACTTTTAGCAATTAAGACAATAATAATGGTACCACTACTTTGTAGCTTGTCCCCAAAGCATGTGAATTCCTGTGCTCCATCACTGATTGACCTCCCTCTTCTTCACTCACAACTGTTTTTAGGACTGAAAAGAAACAAAGGATAGGTAGTCCATCTCTCAAGAAATTTGCATTAATTCTGATATTTGGTTGCATTTACTGAAACAATAGATTCTCAAGTTAATGATATCTCCTAACCTAGTCATAGGGTAAAGATGTCTATCTTTGACAAGTTTTACACGTTTAAAAGATAAAGGTACATTAGTGAATACTTTGATGACATGCAAGATTATGGCAAGCAAAACATAATTAAGGATCTATTTGTGTGTTAAATATATATGATCGTTTTGTTTTGTCGTTCATTAAATAATGTATTTAACAATTTTATGTTTGTCTGTTTTACCCATTTCAAATTTTAGTTATAAATATATTTCTATTGATATACAGTGATGATGCGCCTTTCAAGATTTACTTTGGTTTGTTATAGGCAAAGACTAAGTTGTAATTGAGTTACACAAGCAACATGTAATCAGTTAGTTACAAGACTAGTGAAAAATTATAATTAGTGAATCTTTCCTTGCCTTTATGCCGGTTATCATTTCTAATTTACTAGTTTGATTGTAATGGCATACAAGATTATGGCAAGTGAACGTAATTCAGGACTTGTTCTTGCATTAAATTCATGAGTGTCTTATATTTATTTTTTGCCATTTATTGATCAATGTATCTAACGACTTTATGTTTGTCCATTCTTTCCATTTCAAATATTAGTTAAATACCAATGCCTATTAACATATGGGCATGAGCCTTTTAAGATTTATTTCCCACAAAAAGGTTTTGTAATCAAATTACACAAGTAATGTGTAATCAGTTAGTTATAATACTAGTGAAAATTGTAATTAGTGAGTTTTTCCTTATCCTATACAGTGATTCATCTATAACTAATTAGTTTGTTTGTAATGATATGGACGATTATGGCAAGTGAAACATAATTAATGACTTGTTTGTGCATCAAATACATATGATTTCTTGTATTTTTTTTTTCATTTATTGATTAATGTATCTAACGACTTATGTTTGTTCGTTCTTTTCATTTTGAATGTTAGTTAACGACATGTTTCTATTAATATTTGATGTTGCACCTTTCAAGATTTACTTTTGTTTTTTGGGCCAAAGACTAAGTTGTAATTGAATTAAACAAGTAATGTGTAATCTTTTGTTTTGTATAAAATTTAGGGGGAGGGATGATGTCCCCGTCCAAGACAGGTAAAGTCTTTGGACTCAAATAATGCTTAAAAAGGTATTTACATTTATCTCACTCAAAAAAGATGATGGGTTCAAATTTACAACCTGTCAAATGTGAGTCATTGTCTTGTTTAACTCGATCAACACCTTGGAATTGTAACATGTAATAAGTTAGTTACAAAGACTAGTAAAAATGTAATTGGTAGATTTTTTCACCAAACATCTTTCTTGATATATCCGGATAAGTAGATAGGAGCATAAGTGAAGAAAGACTTCACTTTTTTTCTTTCTCTTTTTATATTTTTTATATATCCAATCAATACATGTAAAAATGACATTATTCTTCTTATTTTTCTACAAGAGTGAAGTTCATACGTATTTTTATTTAGAAAATGAAGTGAGGTTTTAAGGAAATATTTTTAGTTAATCACATCTCTGAATTGTCCTAAATTAACACCAAGATCACATATTCATCAATTTTGAGAAAGGAAAATGTAAAGCACATAAGAAATTACTAAACAAGAAAGGAGAAAACAATTTCACTATATAACAATGATAAATGTGAGTTATTATCAAGAATAAGAAGCCTATAATGTAAAGAGAATGGGCGTTATGATGCTGATGCACATTGCACAACAAGTTGACCTTGCGATGAAGCATGAATATGAATAGTACTAGAAATAAGTTAAGTTGAACTTGATTCAGTTTAACTCATTAATATTTAGTTTACTTCGAATTCAACTTAAGTTTGACGTTAATTTTTTTTTAGCTCGAACTTAACTCGATTTAGCGTCACACAGATAATTTGGTTTAGCTTGTTAGCTCAAATCACATGAAAAAAGTCAAATTTTAAATTCTATACATTTCAAAATTTCAATTTATTAGTAGATTTCAAATAAAATAATTGTTTTTTTATTATAAAAAGACAAAACTAAATTTATTCTATTAACTTTGTAGGGTCACAAGGTATGACAAAAAATAATTACAATCAATCAAAGTTTGCATAAAAAAAAAACTACCCCCGTCTAGAATATATATATTTTTTGTTAACCATGATATTGGTACGAAGTTGTTACTTGTCGAAAGTAGTGACTAATCTCCATTGAGGACTGTGAGCGCACACAAGATGGGTATTTTCTTCCTAACATGATTTATTTCATACCTAAGGACCAATGAGGATTCAAACTTTGAACCATTTGATTAAATGACACAAGCTACTACTACTTATGTCATCGGTTGTTGGTTATCCCACCCTAAATATATAAATAACAAAAAACTCAATCAATTATATATATCGAGTTGATTCATAAACCAAACAAGTCAAATTATATATAGTCCAAGTTTAACTCATTTATCTAACGAGTTCAATTTTTAGTTCAAGGTTAATTTTTTTGATTCATGAACCAAATTTAACGAGTTAAATTTTAAATTATTTTTGAGTTGATTCGATTCATTGTCAAACATTAATGACTAGTTACATAACAAATAGATAAAAGCTTGTTATACTACATGAATAATTTTATTTCATTAATTAAGATTGACTACATAAATTATATGATACCATAAAATTGGATTAAAAATCAAATACATAAAACATTAATAACCATGAGTTTTTTTTTTTATAAAGAAAAAACACTAGACAAAGTGAGGAGTAAAAGCAAATGCTAGCGACAGCTTTCTGGTTTTAAAGGACGCCTTCTAGCCTCTTTTTGGCACCACGCATAATCAACTACTGATCGTATTCATTTTTTCATTTAAATTCTAACAACTTTCATCACGGCCGCCAGATTTTTCAATTTTTTTGTCATTTTTTTAATTCAATTTGATTCTAACAAGTTTCACTTATGCGGCATGAATTATCAACTAAGGTAATGAAATCACCTGTTTATGGATTTTTATTTATTTATTCGTATATTTTTATAATTATGGGTTCTCTGCCATTGGACAATTGTAATGAGCTTAATTTGACAATGAGCACCAACCAATATACACGTACTGATTTCGAATCTATAGTTCACTAAAGATATCAATACCTTAAAATTTTTTAATAACATAATATTTTCTTCTTGAAGGAATTGGAATAAATAATAAACAGGGGATGGAAATGCATAGCGGGCTGGATCTACGCCTTAGTTTGAACAAATTACTATTTTTATATTATTCAATAGATAGATATCCATACTCTCCTTGTCTCGCTTTAATTTTATTGAAAACAATTAATTCGACGAAGGTTGATTTTTTTTTTTTGTTATAAACGTTTGATAGGACGAGTTGAAGAATATGAATACTAAACTCAACTATGATAACAATTAAATTATTTATAAAGTTAAACTTATTCAATTATACTGACAATAGATTTGATTCTCAAGGTTGTTGATACTTATTTTAAGTGTTATTTGAATTAAAATGTGCTTAACATCTTATTTGCTTCGAGAGAGAAAAAAAGAGCCTGTTAAAAAAAGAGAGTAAAAAAGGAACAAGTTTTCAAGTGTCATAAGTTACAGATTACAGATGTGGGGGTGCGGAGATTTAAAAGGAAATTTTCAAATTTCTCTTTCAAATTAGATTAAATTATAATTTTAGTCTTTCTATAATTCTTAATCCACGGATTTTAATTTTTTTTCTCTCATTATTTAAATTGAATCTAAGCCTAACATATTTATTTAAAAAACCATAAAAAATAACTTAATTAACTAAAATATAAAAATAAAATAAAAAATGTATGCAAAATTTAAGATTGGACCAAAATTATGAATTTTTTAAAATAAAAAGACTAAAATCGAAAAGAAATAAGGGACCAAAATTCGTGAATTAACAATTACATAGAATCAAAATTATAATTTAACATTGAAATTATGAGTCAAATATTTTATTTTAATAACCCTATATTCTTTTTTAACTTTGTAAAACATAATATATTTTACACTTTGTAGTTTATAGGCATAAAACGTTTGTGAAAAATAAGATAATTTTTTTTAAATACAATGCTTTTTATATAAAAATTGGAGACCAACAAATTTTTATTCCGAATCTGACAAATTAAAATATTCATCACATAAAAATTCAACCTATTTAATCTAAAAAATTAATGTGGAAATTTACTGCTAATTTTATCTTGCGGTTCTAACACCTTTACATTTGATTTTATTCCACGGATCATAAGGTACTTTTGACGTTGAAGTAAGGTCACGCTCTATTCCACCTGACCTACTCCTTTCTCCATTTGGACAAGTTAATGTTAAGAGTTAAACTTACGCTGCCTTAAAATTTTACTGCTGATGTTGAAGTAAGGTAATGCTCTATAGTCTATCCACCTGACACGCACCTTTCTCCATTTGGACAAGTTAATGTAAAAGGCTTAACTAATGCTGCCTGAGTGCCTGTCACACACAAAGAAGGAATGACTTATAAAAAAGAAAACCATTTAACATGTTTGTGTCTATCACTCGCCTATTGAAAACTTTTGGAGGATACACTGTCTTAAGATGGTCATTCGGCCCTCTCCCAGGGCCAAGTTAGTTGAAATAAAAATGCTTTGCCTGGAGTGCTGACCCTCGCATATTGGTCTCGTTAAAAGCGAAAGCAATTATACTTTCACTTTTGCATGACATCATGCAAAACAAAAGGCAGGATAAAATGACATTTAAATTAAAACGTATTTTTTCATTGAAAAGTTAAAAAAAAAAAATAGTTTCCTATCTTCAAAATAACGAGGACACTTGACGAGTCCTAGACCAATTGACCCGGCATATGGGTATATGTAATGGCTATTGTAGGGAAAATTGGTTTGGATGTTTTTGTAACTTTATCTTTGATCAGACTTTTGTTGAATCTGATCTCATATTAATAAAATTCAGCTTTGTATTTCAAAAAAAAAAAAGAGACCCGGTATATATCAGCCAAAGCCCAACATGCATATGCAGTGGCCTATGCGTTACAAGAAATAATCAAGTAGCAAAAGCTTCAAAATGACGCACAAAAATAGAACTAATTCTTCGATTGGAATTTGGAATAGACCATAAAATTGGTTTGGAAATTATATATTTACCCAAATCAAATACTGACCCAATAAATCTTATCAATACAACTAGGACTCAATAAAAAAAACAGCACTAAAAGCCGCATTAAAGAAAAAACCCTCTTCCACCAGCATTATATATTTTTAGTACAACAAACACAGCTGAAAAGGTCATTATGCTGCTGTTGAATCCACCAGTTCCTTCTTACTTGGATTTGGAAGCGTAAACTAACCCTCCCCGGCACCTCATTAACACGAAGGAGACTATACCAGACGGTAGGCAGACACAAGGTGCAAAGATTGACTCTCCAGACTTTATCCTAACACACACGCCCACCCGGCACAAACCTACTTCGTCCAACAAATCCCTACAAGTATTCAAACCAAATGATTTAGATATAATGCTGGGGCTTTTTATAAAAGATGAGCCAGAAGCATGATTATATGATTTATGATCTAAAAGACATGTGAAGAATTTACCTTCTCAGGAAAAAGTCTTCAGCTGAAGTTGAATCCACCAGATGGGACTGGAAGCTCATTGTTTCCGAAATTAAAACCAGGTTGAGCACCATCTCCTGAAGGTAGTGTTTCATCTTCTTCTTCCAACCAATATGTTTCAAGAATTTTAACAGCCTTTTCATATATTTCATTGTTGTCATGACTCTGTAGGTTTTCAATCTTCTCCAATCCCTCAGCTTCATCTATCATCTGTGTGTACACGTTAACATCTCCAGTGTTACCTAGGCTCTTCTCAGCTTCTCCAACCTTCAGAATATTCTCTAGGCCTTCTAAACAGACAGTGACAATTCTTGGGTCCGGGCAAACAAGCAGATCACAAAGAGGCTTTATGCAACCCTGACTCACCAAATACCTTGAAACACCATAAGATAAGTGAATACCACAAATTCATAAAAAGTGTGCATTATAAAGAACAACCAATCAGAGGAAATCACATACTTGATCTGCTCATGAGTTCCACCAGATGTAGCATTTGAGATTGCCCAAGCAGCTTCTTTTTTAATGTCAAACTCAGCATTTTGAAGAAGATTGACAAGGGGTGCAACCACTCCAGCTTCGATAACAGTCTACATATATAGAATGCATAAAGTTTTTTCAACAAAAAGAAAAAATCTTACATTTTGCAATAATATGAATAAGGTTGTCAATTCATGAATCAAAATGCTAATTTTTTTTTCCGTGAATAGTAAGATTCATGATGACCAATAATTAAGACTTGTATATAGGTAACAAAGTCATACACAAAAGCACAAATTCACTATTCATGATCATGATCAATAACTATAAACTTAAAAATCTGAGACCATTTTAACATGAAAAAACATCAAAATATCAATAGGTAAAATAGTATGGAACATATCAAGAGCATAAACACAGCAAAATCAAAGAGGAGGGACAAGTATAAAAATACCAAAATAGAGGCAGGGGACCGCTGACCCGCACAACCTCCAATAATGAATTACAATAAAATAGGATGCAGAAGCTCTGTACAGTGTGCGGAGAGACAGAGAATAGAGAAAAGAGAACTAGAATTTCTTTCTAAATTAATTCATGTAGGTCATATTAGAAGGTTTATGTTGATTATTTCCCTCTCCCTTTTGCCACAATTCTTATAAAAAAGAAAGAATAAGATTATTTCAGAACCAGGTCAAGCACAATCTTGACCCAATTACATGCGCTACCCAGTCATGAACTGAGCCATGTGATGCATAAATTTATCCCATTTCAGGAACCATTCAGGCCATTGAGCACCCAAAATGACTCGCCTACTTATCTGTATCACTGAAACTGAGAATCTCATCAAAATATCAAATCACAATTCTTGCGATTCTGACAGGTCAAACACACACACACACACACACACACACACACACACATAAAGCCCTGCTTCCAACAGGTAAAAAACAAAGCTATATGTCAAACAGCATTATATTTAATAGACTCCATTTTATTCCTTGGGGCGGAGGGGGGACACTAAATCAATAAATCAGTCTCTCCTGTTGGCATATCAAAGGACTAACTAAATCTTGGTTATGATTCCACCTATCTTCACCTTAACTATTTATTGTCCATAATGACACAAGAATACGAAAATCTACAATAACAAGCCACAATCAAATGTTGTCAATGAATCAATTCAATTTAACATGTATGCAGATTCAAGACAACAATACTGGGAAAAAAAAACTATAAAAACAAACAGTGACAATTGGGATTTGCTGGCTTACCTGTATCTGTTCTTTATTTCCAGCAGTAATGTTTGATATGGTCCAACAAGCTTCTTTCTTGATGCTTTTTTTATGATTATTTGTCAACAGGTTCAAAAGGCAAGGGAGTGCACCATGATTGATAATACACTAATGGAACAAAAAAAAAGTCCATCAGAATTAGGAGATTCTTAGAATAATGATGCATGTGCACAAAACAGAAGGATAGAGCAAAAGAAAACACAATGAAGCAGACAATCTGAATCCCAATTGTAGAGGCAAGGACTACTATACTAGCTTCTCAACAAACTTGAGTTGAATAAGTAAATATGTGGAACAACTGGGAAAAAAAAATGAAGATTGAAAACTGCTTCTGTTCCTTCCAATAGTATCAAGAAAACTACAACTGTTCACAAGTCACTACCTGAGTCTGCATGTCATCTCCAGTCACAATATTTCCCACTGTGCGAAGAGCAGGAATCAGCACTGAGGGAGATTGATGCCTGAAAAGCATTCATACAAAGTTAAGACAGTTAACAATTAAAACAACAGAATTTCAATAGGTATAGTAGAACTAATACTCACATGAGAAGCTGCACCAATCTGGGACATACGCCTGCTTCAATAACTGCTTGTATTTTGTCATTTGTGCCATCAGAGAGATATGATAATGCCCAGCAAGCATCAGTCAAAACTTCTTCATCATTGGAAAAAACCAAACGCTCGAGTGCTGGAAGTGCTGGTCTCACCTGTCAATTAAAAATATTAGCAATAAGAATATGCCAAAAGACAGTCTCAAAAGTTTAATGAACCAATTTAAGAGATAAAATGATATTACCTGCTCAAACGGAGGCTGTGGCTTACCCCTGCAAAAGTTAGATAATGTCCATGTGGCATTTCTCAGCATTGAAAGTTTTGCATGCTCATTCAACTGGGCCAACAGTGAGACAAGAGCACCATGGCTGAGCACTAGATCTCTACACCTAGGGGAGTCACCAGCAACATTTCCCAAAGCCCACACTGCCTGGAATTTCAGAGAATTAATTTTCAGTTCAGTAAAATTAAAAAGATGTACAGCTGCAACTGCATTCAAACATAACATACCTGCTCCCGAACATCATCACTGGGTGAACTGAGTAGCTTGACAAATATAGGAACTGCCCCGTGATCAATTACCACCTTAGTGTTCTCAGAAGTCCCAGATGCAATGTTTGTGAGAGCCCACGCAGCCTCAAACTAAACAAACAACAAGTGACATAAATAACTAATGAATATCTACCACAAAGAAAAACAAATGAGATGCAAAGGAAAAAGGAATTCAAACCTGAAGTTGAGGGAAATCCTCTCGAACAAGAAACTCAACAAAACGTGGAACAACACCAGCTTGAATAACTTCCTCAATCGGAGGGCTCCGTTCTATAGAATAATAAAAAATCAATAACCTCACCAACACACAGAATCCAAGCAACATAGGGGATTCAGAAAATAGCAATTAGAATTTGGAATCACGTTATTGGTTATTCAGCAATCACAGTTACCAATCGAAAGCAGCTTGCGAAATTGCGTGGTGGCTTCAAGTTGAAGACTATTATCATTCGACCAAACTCCAGCAACCATTGCAGGAAGACTCTCTAACTGCAACAACAGACACGAATAACCGTCAAAAACGTTCCTAAAACTAACTACCATCACAGTAACTAACATCCAAAACCCTAGCAAACCATGCGATCGAGCCCTGATTCGCACCAAAACAGTGAAAACAGAGAATGGAATAAGAAATAAGAAGAGGAAGCGAGAATGTACCTTTTTGTCGACGGTGGAGTTCTGAAGAGGAGCGGGAAACTGTTGGTGAGCTTGGAGGCCTTCGCGACGCTTCTTGAGCAAACTCTCTTCTCGCTTGCTCTTGCGGATCTCGACCATGTTGTCCTCTCTTCTCCGGCGGCCTTCGTCGGCGTCGACGGCGACCTTGTAACGGTTGCGGCGAACCTCGGTTCTGGCATTTGGCCTGAGCGACATGGTTTGGTTGCAGAAGGAAGGAAGATATGGAATTGAAAAAACCCTAGGAAGAGCTGAGTTTGGATTGGATGGTTAGCTTTATGTAATGTGGAGGGTTTGGTTTGGTTTGGTTTGGATCTCAAGCTTAGCGCTCTCTCGCTCGATGCGGGTTATGGATCCAAGCGATGGGATGGGACGGGTCCTCACTCTTCAATACTAAATCACACTATGCAGCCCTATGTTTTAAACTTTTAAACTTTCAACGGTCATTTCATTCAACATGTAAATTATTTATTTCTGATTTGCATGCGACTAAATTATGAATAAAATATGTACTACATTTTTAATATCGATTTCGTTCGTGGCGATACTAATTAGAAAATCAATCATTAAAAACAAATATTGGTTCCAAAGCCGTATCATGAATATGACGATATTGATTCCCAAATGAGTTTCTCTACTTAGCATCGGTGTTCAAATTTGATTTTTGGGCCATATTAATTTTTTGCTTAAAAAAATAGAAATGTTAAGTGAGCTTTTGTTATGAGACTCAAATAAGAATCGAAAATAGAGGTATTAGATTGGAGAGAACATGTGCTTTTGAGGTGTTTGTATTAGGAAGAGTAAGAGTGAATGATATGGTCCATTTAAGAATTCAAATAGAAGTATTGGATTCGAGAAGCTATAATAAAATGAAAGATAAATTATATTTTTAATCTTTTCATTAATTAGTCTAATATCATCAATTATTTTGAAGAGAATTTAAAAACACATTATTGTTTCGTATTCTACAAGTCATTTTTTTAAAGACAAAAAGACTTATAAGTGAATAATCTGTAAACGTTATTATTTAATCCATATCCATTAACCAAACTTGATTCAAAGAAAAAGAAATCATCAAGCAAGATTTGAAACATAAAATCATGTCCCAAACCGGGACTTGCGTTTGGCTAACACCATACCAAACCAAACATATTAATCTCCTACATGGGGTTGTTAAGGAAGCTGAATGAAATGTCCAAACAACATAGTTAACTTCTAATCTGATTGTTATTTTTCGTCCTACCCATTTTTCCCGGGACATTCTTCCATTTTTAATTTGAAGAGAACTGAAAGCAACAGATTATGAAAAGATATTTTTTGATCCATGTTCGTGTTGAAATTGTTACATATACAAGTCCATTTTATATATGAATATGTCATCTTTATTAGATAAAACTCTATTCAATTGTTGAAATATGCACATATTTTCAAACATTACGTAACGGATCAAATTTACAGAGTTAATACGAAATCAAGTCGTGTATATATGCTTCTTTTACACTTCTCAACTTTACTTACACCATTTCCTCTGTTGTGCCTTTAGCTTTGACCTATCCAGAGGCTCAAAAAATATACTTTCCCATAAGTTTACACAAAGGTGTAGCTTTTATTGAAAGGAGTTGGAAATACGGATAAGGAGGGACTCTCTCTAGTTATGGGGCTCTCTCTAGTAAGGGTGGTGATATGTGTTCTTGGTGGCGAAGCATGGAGAGCAGAAGTCATAAGTACCTCCCTTCGAACATTTTCTTGCTCCTGTGATATTCTTAGTGCACGTAGAGCCGTTAGGTATAAAACAGAAGCTAGGAAAACCTTGGTTAAAGCAAACACCCCTGCAGCACAGAACAACCCTTCTCTGATACTAAGGCAACTGGGTTTAGGCTTCGACCAATTCTTCAGATGGCCTGATTCCACACTCACTCCTGCCAACAGCAGAATCTCTCCAACTGCAAAGCAAATCCTACAACACATAGCACGAGTTTAAGTGACATGTTTTCACTTTTGTTCAGTGCTAATGGCTATTATGTGTCTGAAAATAACAAGTTACAAGCACATTTATTTTTTTATCTTAATTCAGTTTGGTCCACCACCGGCCAAATGAATATACATATCTTTGGTGAATCTTCACAACATATATATTTTACTGAATTAGAACTTGTGAAACGTTTCCATATTAATCTGGAAAAACTCTGATAACATGAAACAGAGAGGAGAAATCATTTTATGGTTCAGGACTATCATGTGCCTATGATTTTGACCAATCTTCACATGACATATAACCGAGATTTTTAATTTATAAGAAAGAATTAATAAAATTTAGTTACCTATCACGTGGAGATTGCTCAAGAACATAGATATATGATAGTATTGATTCTGGACTATAAGATAATTTCTTGAAATAAAAAACTAGATTTTATGTAATAGGTGAGAAATAAAACCATAACTTATGCCTTTGTTCTTGCCAAGTTGTAACGAAGAAAAACCCGGCTTGCCATGTTAATGATTTGGCAGAAGCAGAATCAGGATCCAAGGTAAGTAAAGCAGGTGATGAATTACTAACTGCGATCAACATATAAGTGTGCTCCACCAGCATGGCAATTGCTAGTCCAATAAAAGCACAAGAAGCACATAGCAATGGCATCTTCCCACTACCACTATAAACACATTCAGATTTACTTCCCTTTCCATGTTCAGCTGTGTTCATCCACATCACCTGCCATATCAACCCCACCATATCATAAACAATGCTCATTAATTTCTTTTTAATATCTTGGGAGTAGCTGATGAATATGTAATTTTCAAACATATTAATTAAACTAGTACCTTAGAACGCATGGCTTCTGCTATGAGACACAGAATGAAGCATAATAGGCCTAATAGGATTGTGAAAACCATAAAGAATGCACCTATTTTGCTACTCAAATCTGTTTTTCTTCGCCTTGGTTCAAGGTCAGCATGTGTGACTGCCATTTTCCGTGGTACAGTTTGAGTTTCGGAGATACACAATTCATATGGCAGATTTTTATGTTTGGGGTTACATTTATATTGTGCAAGGAATATTCGGGAAGGAGAAAGGAGGAGTTACAGAATTGCTTGGAACAAAGGTTACTTAAAGGCCAGAGATTCCCATGTTGTGGGATTTAATACTAGGCATTCACAGAAGGGAATGAAGTTGTACATAATTAATTAAGCACTAAAAGGTTAGCTTCGAATGGTACTGTGTGATGATGAGGATAAAGCTAGTTTTCATGGGTCATGACACAACAAACACTTGGGCTTCTTTACTCTCCCAAAGTATACGTGCCTTTCAGTCAATTTAAGTGTTTGCAAACGTTAACAAAAGCGAACAAACAGTTATACATGTATAGCGCTTAAAAGATATTGCCAAGTAAGAGTAGGAACTACCGAACTAGGAACCATGCTAAATCATTTTCTGATAATGCTTCTAAGATAAATGTACGTAGAGCCTTGTTGTGGTTTAAAAATAAGACTGTTATCTTGTGATCTAATGATGTGGTGGAATCTAGTCACAGTCTTTGAGGTAGGAGTTAAGATTAATGTGTATTTGACTCTCTTCAAACCCCATACTAGTGAGAGCCTTGTGCACTTATTCTCCCTCTAGACAAGAAATGAGAACTAAAGAAAAAAACCGTGTGCTAAATTAAAAAATTGTTTGATGAACTAATCTTTCTGGAAAGAAGAGGAGTAAAGACCAAATTCTGGAGCTTAATATTCTTTGTTGAAGGCTTAAAGTGCAGGGTATAAGTGCAAAATTCAGAAAACGACTTTTGCGAGGTGGAAATTCCAGATAATGGACGAAAAGTGTTGCTAAATGCTAATATATAGACATCAAACGAGTCAATGGATAAATGAAAGTATGAAGTCGGTTGATGCTAAATTGCTAGCTAATTCAAAAATAGCATGGTGAGTACGTCAAAAAAAAAACATGGTGAGTGTCGGTTTGTTCGGCAAAAAGACAATAAAGTTAATTTTTTTTTATACATTATGAAAATAAAATAAAATTATACGACAAGTTATGACTATATGATGATATAAAAAATATTTACACTATTAATAATTTTAATTAAATTCTTAAAAAATATTAAGCAATTCTTTTATTGAGCATTTTAAGATATTCATTAATTCTCTTTTTAGAATAAACAGTATGCTTAATTGCATTTTTTGTCTTTCTAATACTGTTGAAATTTGATTCTCTTTTTTGGTTGTTTGTGCAAATTTGATTTTTACTATATATTTTAATTATGAAATTTTGGTTAATTCGTTAACTTAACATACAATATTTAATGCAAAATACTAACGTGATAGTCCCTTACTCTGTCGCAAGAACATTTCAATTAAATATTAAACCTGAAGTTAGCATATAGCAAAATTATACAGTTAAAATAGTATTAGTTTAATTTATTTTATTTCTACAATTCTTGCTTTGGTCAAAAGGAGTTTCAACTCATTGCAGGACGTTCACAAGCTTTAAATGTGACACTGTATATGATATATTGCGACCATTTTAATGATTTTATGATTCGGTCAATTTATTCTTTTTATTTTTTCAAAACGGTCAATATATTCTTGCGAGCATACACATTACACAGCACGAAAAAAAGATCTATGATGCATCTCTCCCTCTCCATCTAAAGGCTATATATCTTCATAAATGATATGATTATTCGTGCCAATATTGCCACGAGCCACAATTGAATTCAGTTTCTTAATATGTAAGGCAGCATATAATCTTATTCAAAGTGATAATGAACTTTTACAAGTTATTCTCTTTGCACCCCATAAACCAGGTTCTTATCCAATTCCCTTGGTAGCCTAGCCAGAGAGGAAAATATCTCAACAAATCACTCTTTAAAATCTGAGACATCACCGCTCTTCGATATATCCATCTCTGTGAAATCTTCTTGTACCAACCATGGTTTCCGAGATGGCCAGTGTTAGGGAAACTGATACATGCAGCAGTGACCAAGGAATCTATTTGGAAGAAAATCTTGCTACAAATTATGGCAAAACCAAATCCATTATGGAGAAGGAAGTGGCAAGAAGAGCTCTCTTGAGATCGCATCTACGCCAAAACGGGAGAAAGAAGATTGCAAATAACTGTGCCAAATCGTTGCCAAGCAGGCTGAGTAAAGTTTCGCTGGCAGAAGATTCTGCAAAATAAATTATAGGTATCAACAGCACAAAATGTTTAATATTTCATTCTGTGATAAGGCAAACAAAATGCTAGCTTATGATAACATGAAATGCATATGCAAGTTTTAAGATATTAAGATAATTTAACTTGTGATACTTTAACCATTGTCCAGTAGTGTTCAAAAATTATAAACCATTATTCTTTACAAATCTCGTAGTCCTCTCATTTCCGTTCTTCTCTAAGTTTTCTAAATACAGGAGATTAAATTTTAAAAAAATCTTAAATCGTGGATTAAGTTCGATCAGTATTTGCTAAAGAAGTGATTAGTGAGTGATAGATAATTTACGTAGTACTGAATTCGGAGGAAAGTGCCAAAAAGAAATGAAAATAGCAATAAAGAGAATGCATTCACTCGATACACCTAATACGCACGCATTCACTATTTTAATAAATATTTAATTGAATATAATTTAAAAAATGTTGTTATTAATTTAATATATTTTTTTATTATTTGAGTAATTTGAAAAAGCAAATAAATTTATATATATATTTTTAATAAACATGTAAGTTTAATTTGAAAAATAAAATTTAAATTTTAGATTGTTTGAAAATTAATAAATTGGATAGTTAAATATTTTAATAAATATATTATTTTAATTATTAATTTATATATTTTTTATTTTTTCTCTAACGTTTAAAAGTCGTAAACATATATACAACTATACAACTGACTTTAAAGTCATATATATATTTATGATTTTAAAGTTTTTTAGTATTTTATTTTTTTTTTCTATCCGCATCTCCCTATCATGAAGTTGTGTGCATTGCTAAATGCACCCAAGATTTGATAAACTTATTCATAAAAATTGAAAATGACTAATTACATCTCATTTTTTATTAAGTATAGTGTAATCTTTTCTTTTAAATCTTAAATTTTAAATGATAATATTTTTAAAATATACCTCAAATAATTATCACATTGTGTTAACAAAAGTAAAAATAATTATATTTGTAAAAATTTATTAAAAAAATCAATATATTTAATTATCAATATCAAAATAAATATATGTTATGTCATGTTTTACAAGTTAAAATTATTACCAAAATATTTTCATCCAACAATCAATCTATCAAAATTTAAATTTTAACATTACTACAAAAATTTACAAAATTAATTAAAATATTAAATGTAATTCAAAGTAATTATAATATAAATGACTAAAATACTTAATCAAATAATTTAAAATATTTAAAAAATATTAAATCATATTAAAAAAATTGCTTGCATTTTTAAATAATAAAGTTAAACTACTTTTATCTATTTTTAGAATTAATTAAATTATATTAAACTACAAATTTTAAATTATTTTTAAATCACTCAAATATAAAAAAAAATATTGTTAATTTATTTGCCTTTTCAAATTACTCAAATTACTTAAATTTCTTTTTCCATTTTTTTCCTTTTTTTTATTTTTATTTTTTGCTTAGAAGTCGTGTGGAGTTACACAACTTTGAAGTCGTATGATACTTCACGACTTCCTTTTTTATTTTCTTTTAAATTTAATTATTCAATTTTTTCTTTTTTAAATAACGTTAAATTCTTTTATTTTTTATTTTATACTTGCATATTTTTAAAAATAATTTAACTAACAATATTAAATTTTGTTTAAGTAATAAAAATTTAGAATTTCCTACTCAATATATAAACAAATTTATTTTCCTTTTCAAATTACTCAAATAAAAAAAAATATTAAATTAATAACAACCTTTTTTAAATTATATCTTTTTAAATTATATTAAATTAAACAAATAATTACTTCAAATATATTATTTAATTAGTTTGAAAAAAAAATGAAGTCAGATGATTTCATACGACTTCTGTTCTAATTTAATTTAAAATAGTTAAAAAAAATTAAATTCATAATATTTGTCACTTCTGAGTGCAAAGTCGTGACGTGTGGCATGATTTATCCCTCAACAAGAAATAAAAAATCTTTTACCCCAAAACGTAATTATGTTAAATTTTTACCCCCATTTAATAAAAAAGCCCTACATATCCTAATGCACCTGCGCTAGCTCAAATTATCCCCTAGGCCCCAGCCATCAATCACTTGCACTATGTCCATATTGCTCACACAATCGCCCGAAACAACCTTCATACATAAAACGATGCAAGTAAACAAAATAGGGCCCATTTTTTATGGGCCTTTGTTAAATGTTTGGTATCGGACAACTTAGTGAATTATTAAGGGTGACTAACCTACTTGGACTTTGATGAGTAGGCAAAAAAAAATATTGATGTTAGAATAAATTTTTTGAGGAAGAGTGTAAATGGATATATATATTAGACAAAATACGTTTTTGTAGAAATATATATTGGATATTACATTGATGATTCTAAAGCGGGATTTGACCCAAGTATTACCTAGGACCCTACCTAAGAGATCAACTTAAACTATTAGGGTCTGTTTGACCCAAATATTTAATATAAATAATAACTAATCAATATAATCATTTTAACAAAGAAATATTGAATATTTTTATTCTAATCTCTCTCTCTCTCTTATTTCGATAACCTAATTAAATTTGATATAAATTGTATAAAGATAATTATATTAAATATTTTTAATAAATTTTATATTATTTTACTTTTGTTATTTATTATTCATCAAACGTACAAGATTAAAAAAATATCATGTAACTTATATTTTTGTCCTGTTTTATTCTTATTATCCTGTTTAGTGCTATAATTTTAACAAATTAAAAAGACTTTTAGACAAAACTCAATATTGAATATCATCGGTGATTATAATGGTTAATTTATTGAACTTCTTGACTCTAATCAATTTGTTAACTTCAACGTTAAACTCCGAATACTGCCATCATCATAGTCATTCTCAAAGTTTGGCATCCCCATTGTACTTCAAATCCAAAACACACTTCATCTTTGGAACATTGATGAAATATTTGTGATGATTAAAATCATGTTTGGAAATCCGTTTAAACTTAGTTGAATGGAGATTTTCCGTATTTTAATATATAAATCTAAAGGAACTCCAAAGAAGAATTGAAGTTACTTCAACTCAACTTATTTCTAAATACACCCTAAAAAGTAAAAACAGTATGTGAGGTTTAAATGCATACACTCGTGGGGCGTGCTTTTCTTTCTCTTTCTATTCCAGTGTATATTCTGTCTCCTTCTCATTGTATTTCGAATTTCCATGAGATTCCGCGTGGATTTCTACTTATAATTATTTCAATGGTAAATAAAGAATAAAAGTTCAAAAAATAAAAAATAGTATGAAGTTAAACGACAAAAATGGCAAGCACAGGGATTGCAGTTCAGGCTCATAAAAAGTTTAAAAACAGATGAAGCACGTACGTTTTACTCGTAGACAAGGGTCAGATATATATATATATATATATATATATATATATATATATATATATATATATATATATATATATATATCCAGCACAACCAAGAAAAACACAAAATTCACCTTTTTTTTATTCTTCACTACTTTAGATAGGAATCCAAAGATGAAAAAGAGAAACAAAGAATATCACCACTGGGTAAACAAGATAATTAAAAAATGATAAAGAAAGAAAATAAATTCTCTTATATTATAACACATTATGTTATTTTTAATACTAAATTTCAAAAAATGATTTTTTTTGAGAGAAAATATATAAGATAAGTTTCAAAAATAAATTTGTAGTAAGAGTTGAATCTTTTATTACAAATTATCAATAATTAATTTTATCAAAAATCATCTTTCTAGGTATTATATTGGTGATGGTTCAAATGGAATAATAGGATTATAATTTCTTAATGAATAAAACATAAATGATGAGATGGTGTGTATTTTTTTTTGTATATATCAAAAAATATTAATATGGGAATCGATGATTTCCACTGTAATATATATATATATATATATATATCACACTTTTAGCTTTCATAATTAATAGGAATTACGGTAGGCGTCCCCTACCAAATTCTCTTTATTTTCTTCCTAGTGCGTTTCGTTGTTTTTATGGCAACCAATGATGCCCCGATAGACCCTGTTTTTAATTCAACCTCTTCAACCACAACAACGCTTTGGAACAATTGGTCCAGGTTCTGTATATGGGCCATTATTTGCAATTGCAATTACTTCCTTTAACACAAAGAAGACTCGTGGAGACGAAATTGTGCTGGGACACGTCCTAGTACCTCAAACATTGAGGTGGTAGGACTTTGCATGTAGTGGAGGGACAGCGTTGTTGCTCTTTGTCTTTCTCGATTTCAAAGTCTCCTTTCAATTAATTGCTTTGGACATAAGTGAATCTTGGAGTATATGAATCTGTATTTAGCTTATTCTTCAAGTCTTAAGTTTGTTCCATCTGCCAGAGCTAAAACCTGTGCCATACATACAGGCATATCTAATTGTACTTGATTACATGTTATATAAAATTTACTGATCAAAGCTTGTAAACCGCACTTTTAATTTTCTTGATGTTTTTCATCTATGTTGAAGATTTATCATATAAAATTATAAATGAAAGAAAGATGGAAATGTGAATTGTCTCACCCCACATGATTATGATTTTAATAAAATACTTATTTCAACATGCACTTAAAGAATAAAAGAATCAAGTCAACACGAAAATTACTTTATCGTTCCTTTTACCGAACTTAGTATATAATCCAAAAATATGATTTTTACCTTTTTATGGCTCAATTCAAATGAATACAAAAAATTAAATTTTACCATCTAATAAAATATAATAATATAAGAAAAATAAAAATAAAATGCTTGAACAATCATTTTTTATTATTACACATGTGATTTTTAACAATATTTTTTGACTTAACACCTTGTAAAAGCTTTTGGTAATATTTAAAAAATATTGTCAGATATAAATAAATATTACTAATATATTTTCGTAATATTTTATCAAATATATTCAAAAGTTGAAGGAATTACTTTCAAAGTAACACCAAAAAAAAAAAACAACAACAACCTAAGTAAGAGAGTGATAGTCGTAAAAAAAATAACCTAAGTAAGAGAGTGATAGTCGAACAGAGGATTCCTTATAAGTGTACTGACCCAAAATTGATTTATTATTTGTTAGCTATTGTTACAACTGTTTTATATCGTTGTATCTCTTATTCTCTTGTTACTGGAACTTTATCTTTTAGTTCAGATCCTATTTAGTAGCTACTGGTTATTTGATTCTGTTATCCCCAGAGCTGTATGTATACAATCCTGATGTATCACTCAATTAATCAATAAAAACATGCATTCAACTCCTTCTTTGAACCACCCAATTGCACAAAGTTGAAAACATTTGGCTAACTTTGTTTTTCCTAGCTTAAACCGTATACAAACAACAAACTAGAACAGAGATTTGAACCATGCCTTTTCCTTGGCTACAGCACCACTCAGAGCGCATACATCTAATACAATTTTAAAAATAACAAAACCTATTATTCCAGACATGTTCAGCTTTTGGAAGATATTTTTCCTTCTCATCCTCTTCTAAAAATCCTCCAACACCCTCATCAATCTAAAATTCTGAATAGTTACCACCTGTGCCTCATATACCCTTAACCAATATTATCCCTCATGCCAATATCCAATCTTCCCCACTACATAACCAACACCCAATTCAACCACACCTACATCTCCCTCTCCCGTCTCTCCTGTTGGGTCAAGTTGGATCCTCAACTGTTGGGTTATGCTAAAACTCTCAAATAAAATCTGCGGAAGCGGAATGAAATGTGCAAGAAAGAGAAATAGAGACAACACACACACACAATTTGTTTAACATGGGAAAATCGTCTTAGTAAAAAACCCACGAGACACTAGTTCAGAATCAAATAATCAAATGCATCAAAATTGTGGTTCTTTCAACCTCTCCAACAATGGTGACTCAACTGAGCTCTCAACCTCTACCGCCACAACTTTGTGGGACACGCTATGCCTGGGCTCGCCAAGAAGACTTTCGATACAGGATGTCGAACTCGTCTGCAAAGCACAAGACTTGCTCAAATATGCACTCAAGATGTTCACTTGAGGCTCAAACGAAAGCGCTCTCACAGAAACTCTCGGACTCTCAAAGTCTCACAATAACAATGAGGAGAGTGTCTCAATCTCTTCCATTAATGACTTATATGAAAGAGAGAGGTGGTCTATGTTAATCCATTCAAGTACCTGGTTTCTTGAGCCTTGTGCCTAAGAGCCAGTCAATAGGATATGAGTTCTTAAGACTTGTGGAGTTTCAACGCGTTGAGAGTTGAGTTAGCATTTAAGACAGAACAGTTCCCAACATCTCCTCCCAACATAACCAGAGCAGACCAACACACACCACCACAACCTACACCTTCTGAGCCCCCCTCATTCATGTACGCATCTTCTTCTCCTCAGTCCTCTATAGTGGCTACTCCTCCAACATCTCCAACTACCGTTAAACCAACTCACCCAATGATCACTCGAGCAAAAAGGGTATCTCCAAACCCAAGAAGTTGTTCTCAGTAACTTAATATTCCATTCCACCCTCTGTGGAACCAACGAGTATGTCTAAGGCTATCCAACATTTTGAATGGAAACAAGCCATGTCTGATGAGTTTACAGCTTTAATGAAAAATGGTCCATGGTCTCTTGTCCCTCCTCAACCTCACTGGTCACAAGTGGGTGTTCCGATTGAAACGAAATACAGATGGTTCCATTGCTCGTTTCAACATCTGGGCATTGATTTTAAGGAAACCTTTAGTCCTGTCATTAAGCCTCAAACCATCAAACTTGTGCTCTGCATTGCCATCTCAAATCGTTGGACTCTTAGCCAAATGGATGTTAACCATGTCTTCTTACATGGAACACTGACTGAGGAGGTCTACATATCTCAACCTACCGGCTTTGTTCATCCTAACTTTCCACAACATGTTTGTAAACCGCACAAAGCCCTGTACGGTCTCAAACAGGCTCTGCGTGCATGATACAATGAGCTTAAATCATTTTTTGGTAGCCTATGGATTCTTCAACTCCAGGTCTGATCTATATCTCTTTTCATCTACAAGCAAGGTTCTGTTACTGCATATTTTTTGGTGTACGTGGATGATCTTCTTCTCACTGATAATAATTCCCATTTTTGCTTATCACCTTTAAATGTGGCCTTGTTAAGCAATTCTCCCTTAAAGACCTCGGAACCCCAAGTCACTTCCTTGGTGTTTAGATATTACTGTCACAATCTCGTATATTCATGACACAACATCATTATATACGTGAACTACTGCAAAAGCTTCTATGATTGATGCCAAGCATGTTTGCACACCTCTGTCCACTTCGTGCTCTCTTAGCTCTGTTGGAGATGACTCCACCTGTGTGATGTCACCTCTTATCGCAGCATCATAGGCTCACTTCATTACTTATCCATCACTCGCCCAGATGTAGCCTTTGTTGTCAATAAACTCTCACAATTTATGAAGACTTCTACTGTCACCCACATGCTGGCTCTCAAGCGCGTACTTCGTCGTTATCTCAAGTCTACAATATCCCATGGCCTCCAACTAGTTCCTGCCAAAAGTCTCACTCTTAATGCTTGTTGTGATGCTGATTGAGGTGGAGACACAGATGATAGAAAATCCACTGGTGCGTACATAGTTTATCTTGGTCCTAATGCTATCTCATGGTCCTGCAAGAAACAATCCACAGTTGCTCGCTCATCCACCGAGGCTGAATTTCACACCATAGGTTCCACTGCTACTGAACTTCTTTGGTTACAACAGGTTCTGCAAGAACTTGGCATTACCATTCAACAACCATCAACTATTTTCTCGGACAACATGCGGCGCATTTATGTGCTAATCCTGTTTTTCACTCACGAATGAAGCATCTTGCTATTGACTATAACTTTGTTCGAGACCTTGTTGCCAAGAATCAGCTCAAAGTTTCCCATGTGCCCTCCAGTCACCAACTTGCAGACTTGCTCACCAAACCTCTCTCTACCACGCGACACAACTTTCTCGCATCCAAGATTGGAGTCGTAGAATCCTCCTCCATCTTGCGAGGGCATATAGGTGTACTGGCCCAAGCAGTAGATTGATTTATCAGCGACATGATTGTAACTATATATGTTAGCTATTGTTACAACTGTTTTTATATTATTGTTATCTCTTATTCTCTTGTAACAACAACTTTATCTATCTTAGATATTTTTTAAAGGTCTAGTTAAATCTAAAATAAAATTTGATATTATTTTGAAATTTAAGCTTAAGACGTAATTTAATTTTATAAAATTGATTTATAAAGTAAAAATTGTCTAAATTCTATGAAAACTACATTGACCATATGTCTAATTAATTTTTGGGATCTCAACACACTAGCATGTTGCTTAGATTTGACTGAACTTTATTTACTCTTCAGAGTCTTTTAAATAAGTATTATTACATAACAAGGATATTAGAAAAAGGCAGCCATGTCTAATACTAATACATCATAAAATAGGGTTAAACGTGCCAATTTTCTCGTAAAGTTGAGACAATTTAGAGCCTTATCCCACTAAACTGTAAAACTAAATCTCCCAATGCCTAGGACATCATTGACTAAGTAAGATAAAGTAGCTCAGACAACTGACAAGTATCTAGCTGTTAGATCCTCGATACTGCATACAAATCTAGCCTGTATAATTAGAATAATTTTTTAATTTTAAATTAGGTATATTGACTTAATTAGAAAGAGAAATGATAAATTAAATAGAGATTTTTTTAATCCTTTTTATTAACTAGCTTGTATACATCATTTACCCTATTTATTCCTTTTCCTTTCTTTTTCCTATCTATATTTTCTTCCAAAGTTCAAGGAGTGTAATTTTATTATTATTATTATTATTATTAATGCTTACGTCTTCTCTTCTTTGGGAAGGAACTACTTCTAGTAACTAGTATTCTTTTTCCTGCTTTTACACCTTAACACGATATGCATGTTGTGATGTATATATTGAATGTATAGACGAGTTACTACAACTACAAAATTATTTTAACTTAATCAATTATTAAATTCAATTTTTGTGTGTAAAGTTATACCAAATAATTTTGATTAAAAAAGTTAATTTGATACCTTAATTTTGTTATCCAATTCAAAGATAATAGCAGGGAAAGTTTGTCAATTCATAAATCTTATTTAACTCATGGTAAGGCTAAATACTAAGTTTAATTTCAAAAAAATATTGCAACTTGTCAAAAAATATTGTTGATATTAATATTTAAAGGGATTATTATAAAAACTAATAAATTTATCCTACATATTAATTTGCAACTAAAAGTTAATGTAATTTTTTTTATACTACTATCAATAACCAATATTCAATCCATATTTTTTTAAAAATTATTAGAATAAAAAATAGATACTAAAAATTCACAATACTACGCAAGTAACTGAGCTAAATTAAATCTCTTTACTTAATACATATATACTAATTACTCAACTACTGATAAATAGGATAGATAGAAAAAAAATCTGTTGGAATATTCTCTCTTATTTTCCCGTTGAAATAATGACAACTTTATGAAAAATGGTTTCATTCACTTTTAAATGATAATACTAACTTTATTATTGGAAGAAAAGAAAAGGACAAAAAAGTGGGGGCGTGAATTCGATTTTACCTAATGTAGTGGGGGCCTAAACTGGAGACCATCTCATATATAGACACGGAAGCAAGTCTCCAACTCCAGTCATACATATAAATATACTTGTCGTATATATGGGAATCTTCATATATCATATATATATAGGTAAATTTATTGTGATTTATGAATGAAACAAAACGAGCATATGAGATCGATATATACCCCTTTCATTCCTCAAAGTTAAAGATGAAGCTATTTGGTTTCCCCTTGAAGGGTTCGGGTTCCATCAGTACCCATGAGGACACACCATGTGTCGACGATGGTGGTGGCAAGAAATTCAAGTGCCGCTACTGTCGTCGCCAATTTGCCAATTCTCAAGCACTAGGAGGCCACCAAAATGCGCACAGGAGAGAACGTGCTAAGCTAGCCCAGTTCAAATATCTTCTCCGTCTTCAACAACATGATCAGTACCATCATCATAGGTTCAACCAAGCATCAAATGCTTCACCCAGTGTTAGTGATGCTAGTGCAAAAACTAGTGCTGCAGCTTTGTTTCAATTTCATAGTGCAGCTGCTGCAGGGTCATCACATCTTGGTACACTGCTCCTGCAAGTACCAGATGGTGGCAACGATGTGGATCTCAACCTCAGATTAGCTTGCTCCTCAGAGAACTTGAAGTATTGAACCCCCTTTGTGCCATATCAGATAATTAACCCATCTTCTTTTAGGTCTTGGGTACATATATATATGGACCTTAATTAATTAAGAGGTAACTATATATTTACGGTAAGTTCTCTTGAGGCTTGTGCTGCCCTTTCACTTTAGTGCCTTTCTTTGTTCAAGGAATCACATATCTTCCTTAATTACTTTGATTTACACACACACATATATACGCCCACAAAAAATCTGTAAAGGTGTTGAAGATAAGTGTATTTTCTTAACTAAAGAAGGGTCATTCTAATAGCCAATATACTTTACATAGTACTCACTAGCTCTTTTATAAAAAAAGGCTGCTACTGATCAGAGTTTGGACGTGATTGTGAGGGAGGGGGCATTATGTTTCTATGATGTGTCAGTGGTCAGTGTCTAGTTACATTTCTTTTCATAGGTTCTTATTTTGTTTCTATGATGTGCCAAAGTTTTTAAATTTCCTTGTTTAATTTGATGAGGTTTATTATAGCTTAAGTGCTTAACTGTCATGGTTGTGGATTTTAATACTAGTACCAACATATATCTGATATCGAGTTATGAGTACACTCCTCTAATGTTATTACTTAAGAGAGTAGAACCAAAAGATGGAAGAGATTCATTAGATGTTGGGAGATCGAGAAGTAAAGTTGAGCGAATTGATTCATGCTTTGTTAGTAGTTGAAAATGCTGAGATGCATATTTCAATGTAAATTCAATAGATAAAAACAAAATAAATATAAAAATAAAGATTTTGATTCGTTGGTAAAATTAATTTTGTCTCAAACATAATTTTATAATTACAAATCAAACATGCTCTTGATGTATGACAATTATGATAGCAATATTTCATTTGAAACATATAAGGTTTTATTGTCGATCGGTACGGTTGTGAGTACCTATTCTTTTTTAGATGTCAACGACTTTCTTTGAAGCAAGTTAATTTACTTCATTGAAAAATTACATTATTGGACTCAGTTTTGTGGAGCCTAGCTACTTCTAGCTAGGTGCATGTAAGAGGATAATCATTGGATGAAACGAATCTCTTTAATTTTGCAACACTTAAATGAGATATATATTAGTGTTTGGTGACAGATAATCGCGCGTGAGGCTTGAGATTAATTAGAGTTCCACAAATATTTGGAATGTAACCTAATAATAATTCTAATTATATATAACTCTTTGTAAACACTGTATTTTGGGTCACTAACGTAAATAAAATGGCACAAGCTTTACTTAGGTACTCACAACTATAAATTTTGGAAGATGCATAAATTTTAGACCGGCAATTGTTTCGTGAAATTCTTGTTCATTCAGTGTCAAATTTTCTCTGTTCTTATTTGGGATATACGGGGATTATCACATTGGAAATTTTGAGTTTGAGATTTTATTTTTATATCAGAAAGCAAATTTAAGAACAAATGCTGAAATCATACTCACTGCCTGGTTCCTGTTGTATAAGAAAATGACACAGCGTGCATGTATCTTATAGCTAGGTAGATACACACACAGAGATTATGTATGTGTGTACATATTATTTTTGAAATATAAGTGAGAGTATATAAGCACCGATGGTTATATAATACATTCTTTTAACAGATACAAGTATCATTAATGTTAAAACGGAATTTGATAGAAAACACGTTCGTGTGTTTTTGACGAGAATACCTTTCGTTTTTAGCATTTTTCTAAATCAAATCATGAAGCGTTTCAAAATTTTGGAGAAAAATATAAAAATTTATTCCTATAATATTAGATTAGAATACACTAGAGAGCTGAACTCTCACCCCTTTAGTCTCCTACTGTTTTAATTAGTTTGTGTTTAAGTTAAATAATCTAGAATCACATTAAAATGCAAACACATCAATCTAACGGTAGATAATTGTTATCCATAATGAACTACTTCATAGGTGAGATACCGAAGCAATGATCAATAACAGATAATTCAAGATCACCAAATAATTTCTTGGACTTTTTATGTGTCAAAATAAGCTATCAGGGACTACGTATAAGAGACCCATCAAATGAGGCTGGCTTTGCACCTAACACCTAGCGTGTCCTTGTGCAACTATACAGATGCAGGGGATACCATGTTTCAAGCTCCGTGTCCCCATTTATCTTCAAGAGAAGATAAAATAGTTCACTATCAGACAATTGGAACAAAACCTATGTGAATCCGTAACAACGGTCAGAATCAGCTCCGAATCAACCACTTCTTTGGCATTTTCAAACTTATTATACCAAACAAATGAAGGATCTTGTCCATATACCTCTCTTTCTCCTTCTTTCCATGGAATTTACGCAAAACAAACAAAACACGGTCTCTAAACCCAAAAGGAAAGCTATCGCTAGGGCAAAACTTAGACCTCGTCAATTTCATAAAACGAACCATGCATCTAGTCAATCATGTAAAAAACTCAATCAAACTGCCAGAGAACATGTGAAGACTCAATAAAACTAATTGAAAATAAGAGTAAATAAAGATCCACACTATGTAGATATATATAAAACATAATATAATGCCTTTGTATTAATTTAAAATGCAAATTAAGCTTGAACTAAACTCTGAACACAAATTAAATTTGGACCTTTTTAGTCCAATTCTATCATGACCCAATTTAGGCTTAGCCTTCAAAATCCTTAAAAACTTAAATCTTTTTTTATTATTTTGTATTCTAGCTCACTCAAGATCCTTTCATAACAGTCTTATGTGATTAACTTTACATATTATTTTAGTTTTTAAAATTTTGAAAATTTTAATTGAAGATCACCTTAAATGCAACCTAAAGTTAGTTTCTAAATTTCTATGCTTTAGGCTTCGTGCGTCATGTCTGATAAGTGTATATAAGTATTTTGTTTTTAAATTTTAGACTAAAATATCATCTTATCAAATATGTTTTTGCATTTTTTTCATATTGATTATTTATATTTTAAAAGTATCATTTTGATTATTTATGTTTGTGAAGTAACCTAATTAAATTCATGTTCATGCGTCATATTGATTTATTATTGTTTTATTAAATTTGTTAACAGTTCATTTTCTAACTGTTCAAAACTACAAAAAATATACTTGTTTGAAACATTTAATTTAATAGGTATTAAACAAATTAATTGGATCTGGATTATAATAAATTTTAATGATTTTTAACTATAAGAAATTTTTTAATAATGTACCTTAGTTTAAATATTTTTTTTATTATTTAATTTTAAATTTTTATATACTTAATATATCCTTATCAAATAGAATTGTCTTTATCATATATTTGTCATTATCAATTAATTTTTTTTATAAATTTAAATTAAATATCCGTATAATGTTTGTGAATTTTATTATTTTTCAACAATTATTGGATTATGCACATGTGTAAGGATATATAACTCACTAAAATTGTATTATTCTTAAAAAAGTACTAACTTTTACACATGTCAAATAGACAAATACTGAATAAAGTATGTTAGAAAAAGAATCCAAGTTAATAAATTTTATTATATTACAAAAATTAAATTCGATTTTTTAAACATAATATTCTTCTTCATCTCACTGTATATCTCATTTTTTAATTTACTATTTCACTCTAAGTCTACAAAATATTATTATTTAAAAAGTGATCAGTGACCTAATTTGAAAACGATTAGACGAACCATAGTAAAAAAATGTTTTTTTGTGTGTAATACAAAAAAAATGTTGTACACGTGGCAGTCAATAATGGGCACGTAAAAAATTCTCTCTGGAATTTGAAATCTCATAGACGTTATAAACTGTGCCCATTTTCTCACATGCAATTATGCCAAAAAGGTCTCTTTTTGCAAACAAACATTTCTCTGGACATAAAAGGCATTTAATTTCTGTTTCCATTTACTGCTAGAACGTTGAACTGCACCTTCTCACTGGTTCTTAAGTTCACCTCAAATTTAATGCATTTTCTATCAACAACAACTTCAGTGTTTTTTACTGTCTCACTCAAAACCTGTGTGTTCTGGCGGTGATTGCTACAGACCCCAATGCTCTGTTCATACATCTCGCCGTTTTAACGTAAGCTCTCTTATGCGAATGCCACTGTAAAGTTTGGTTCTTTTCTTCGGTTTCTTTAATGGGTTCTTGTCCTTTTTTTCTCTCCTGGCTTATAAGATTCTTTTTTCCTTTTTATTTGGCTACTGCGTGTTGATCATTTCATAGATGGGATAGAATTTATAATCGGAGTGGGTAAGAGAAGTATATAAGCACATCTTGTACATGCCTCTATTTCCTCCTCTCCATTATGGATCATTGGAAAGGTGTGTGGGTTTTACTTAGATATCTAAGATCAGCAAAAACTTTGTTTTCTCACCAATATTACACTATCTTTCGTTTTAATTAAGGATCATATGTTTATACTTGATTTTAGCTCAAATTCAGTTTAGGATCTTTAGATTTTCTACTTGATCAGTTGAATCGGGATTGGAAGATATACGGCTCTTGTTTACCTTTAAGTTCATAAGTTGAGTAACCGGAAACCATGTGAGATTCCACTGTCTGGGTAGTGAAAAATCATGGTTTTGACTCTAGTAACATGAGCAAAGAGATTTGGTCAACTCGTGTCCTGTTGCCTACCTCCAAAACAAACTTAGAGATTTAGTTGGTTTAGATTGCATATTAAATAATTGATTAGTTCATCTGTTCCCTGGTATGTTGTTATTGAGGATTGAGACATGCTTTCCTTATCAGTCATTCTATGTTTGGATTTATGGAAAGTGATGGAATGAAATAGTAGTAGCTGTCACTGTTTGGATTATTTAATTTATAGGATGGAATGGAATGAAATCTATTCTATTCAATACCGCTTTTTATATTATTTCATTTGCCTGTCATACAATGGAATAAAAACTTTCCTCCATTCCATCTTGACTTACGATATCACAACAATGGTATGGTAAGTTTATTCATCCCATCGAATTCGATCCATCTCGAAACACAGCTTTAAATTTGGATGGATTATAGATTGTATTTCTTGCTCGACTAACAGCATTTCCCTTTCTTTTTCTTTCATCAATATATCATGAAGGTTTATTAAATTCTGCTTTGAAAATGAGAGTTGAGAAAGAAGGAGCAAAAAATGAAGGCGGATACGTTGGTGGTTTCTTCCACTTGTTTGATTGGACCTCAAAATCTCGTAAGAAATTATTTTCAGCCAAGTCAGATTTGCCAGGTACAAGTTCAGAGGTTCTGCTTATTTAGAATGTGATGAAGTGCTTGTGTCTATTGTCAATTGTAGTACTTGAATAAAGTTGTATTGATCTATTCATTTATTGTTTTGCTTTTGGTCTCTTTTTATCTTCATCATTTGCAGAGTCCTCGAAACAGAGAAGAAAAGTTGATGGCAACATGGCAATGGTGCTGCCCTATATGGTATATCACTACCAGTTGTGCTCCCACTTTTTATTTTATATATTTTGTAATGAAACTTTATCAGTTACTATTTTAATTCTTTCAGGTGGATGAAGATGATGAAATTGGAGTAGGGAAAGGTATTAGAGAAAGTAGTGATCATAGTTGTGCTTCATCTGTTATAGATGATGAATCTTGTGGAACAAGGGCCCCTGGTTTAGTTGGCAGGCTTATGGGGTTAGATTCATTGCCCTCTTCCAGTTTTCCAGATCCATGTTCTACCCCATATTTTGACAGCCAATCTCTTCAAGATGTGCAGTACTGGAGAACAAAATTTAATCATCTGCATGACCATCAGATCCTGTATTCTGGAAAGTTGATTGAAAAAGCTGAGGGATCTTCTTGGAAATTCATGGAGGCAAAGCCTCAACAGACCCGTAGCAGGCCGATTGAAAAGTTTCAAACAGAAGTAATGCCTCCCAAATCAGCTAAATCTATTCCTCTAACACACCATAAACTTTTGTCCCCAATTAAGAGCCCTGGCTTTGTTCCAGCAAATAATGCTACTTATATAATGGAGGCTGCTGCAAGAATTATTGAATCTGGCCCCCAAGCTACTACAAAGGCTAAAACACCTCTGGTAGCATCATCAACTTTATCATTGAGGGTTAGAGATCTTAAAGAAAACATGGAAGCCTCACAAAAAGGACCTCTAATTGGGTCATCTTCGCTGACTTCTAGAGTTAGAGATCTAAAAGAAAAAAGAGAAACTTCTCATAGAACTAGCAGGCTTTCAGAACCTTCTCAAAGGTCAGCTGAGTCTAATGATGCCAAGTATCTAAAGGGACAATCTTTCAACAGAAGTTGGAATGGATCTGTGGATACACAAGTCAGATCATCTTCTCAAGAAGAAGAAGATTCTTCTTTGAAAAATAAAGGGAGGTCTATTTCACTTGCAATCCAAGCAAAAGTGAATGTTCAAAGAAGGGAAGGCTTGAGCCTTAGTAGTGGAAAAAGTTTGATGGAGCAGAAAGAACAATGTGACATTAAAACCGCCCAGCAGCCTCTGAAGGCTAATGTTCAACAAAAATTGCCTAAGAAATCCTCTGGCCAAGATGCTTCTGGTGTTCTCAGGCAGAATAATCTGAAACAGAATTGTTCAACGGATAAAGACAAACTACCGTCAAAGCCATTGGTTTCCAATTCAAACAGTAGAAAAGTTGTGACTGGGGATTCCTCTTGTGGACATCATAGAAGCTCTAGTAGTAAATCCATTGCAAAATCTAAAGTTGGACCCAAAATATCATCCATGAATGTGACAGATAGTGAAAAGAAAGTCTTGTATACCCGTACCAACATTTTCCCAAGGAAGAAGAGGTCCATAGACAGGGACTGGAATGATAGGGTTGTTGATAATTTGTTTATTGACAAAACTCAGAAGCCTGTTCAGTCTAATCTAGTTAGTAATAAACAACATGATGGGGCTGAAGAAGTCAAAAATAAAGACATGGATGTAGTTTCCTTCACATTTACCACGCCATTGACAAGATGCAATTCTGGTTTTGAGACATCTGGACAAACTGACCTGAAGACTAATAGCCTTTCCTTGGATCAGCATATTAGAAGAGTGTTGCTTGACACTGAGACTGATATTACAAGGTCTCCAGTAGGATACAATGCTATTGGTGGTGATGCCTTAGGTATCCTTTTGGATCAGAAGCTGAGGGAATTAACATATGGAATTGAGAATTCTTGTGATGACTCCGTCAAAGCAAGGTCACCTTCCAGAACTGTACCAAAATCAAAAGATCTGGTTCCCACCCTTAACTCAGTTAACCTCTTTCAACGGTTGCAACAGAAGAACGACCAAGACATGATGTGTTCTGATAAGTTATTCAGTAGCCGTGAATGTGACATTTCCTTCACTTGTCTTCCAGAAATATCATCCAAGCACAGACTCTGGGTATGTAAGAATATTTTACCTTTTGTTGTTAATTGTTATTATCCTCTTTCAGGCATGTATGGAGTATGGCCAATATCAGGACCCTAGTTAAGTTTCCACACAATGAAAAGTTAGGCCTGCCTTACTCTGGTTAAATTTGGATGAGATAAATTAATTCCCCATTGACCAAGAAGAAAAAAGGTTATAGAAAATTTGGAATGGGTATACTTGACGATACAAATCATTTGAAAAATAAATGTTTTTCTTCCGTAGCAGATCATAATCATTGTTTAACTCAAATCGCAAATGGCTAATTTTTATGAATTTAATGTGAAACTGAATTTGGGGTGTCAATATAAAATATGGTTAAAACTACAAGTTATAGCAAAATACCATTGAAAGTATCAACTGCGTCATATTGTAGAATCACCCCAATGTGATTGGAGGCATAATAGTCCTTATGATTGTTGTACCATTGAATGGTAACTAACTCAACTTACAGGTTGATAAGATGGAGGAGTGTAAGATCAATCCTATGGAAACAGAGATATTCAGTCCCAGACAGCCAAGTTCAATATCTGTTCTTGACCCTTCCTTCTCTACTCAAAACTGTGAATCTCCATTCAGCACAAATGCTGCTAGTTCAGAAGATCAAAACAGCAGGTAAAAGCGGCTTTTATGTTTCTGCTTGAATATAGACAATAACATTATTCCTTTTCATATGAGTTATTTCATGAGTCAAGTCAGGACTGGAATGCTAATCTTTACTATATCTACTTTCAGGAAGCAAGTTGTGGGCTCAGAAAGTGGCTTGAATTCCTCATGGAAGTACCATCATGCAGAGGCTGATACAGAATTGTTTGATTCAGCATCAAGTTCGACCGTGCTAAAGAAACAAGCAAGTACAAGGGATTTAGATTATGTGAATGATATATTGTGTAATGTGGAGTTGATGTACATGGACTTCTCTCTTGGTAGAGCTCGTGACATTGTGAACCCTCATCTGTTCAACCAGTTGGAAAGTCGAAGAGGAAGAAGGTTTGAGAGTGATGGTGGTGAGTGTAGGATGAGAAGGAAAGTAATATTTGATTGTGTGAGTGAGTGTTTGGACTTAAGATGCAGGCGTTATGTTGGTGGGGGGTACAAAATGTGGGCCAAAGGGGTTGCAATGGTGAGAAGAAATGAATGGTTGGCAAGGAAAGTGTACAAGGAAATTTCAAGTTGGAGGGATATGGGGGATTCAATGGTGGATGAACTCGTAGATAGGGACATGAGCATCGAATATGGGCGATGGCTCGATTTTGAGGTTGATACTTTTCAACTGGGTGCATTGGTTGAAGACCAAATATTTAATTCTTTGGTTGATGACTTCGTTGCTGAAATCCTTCAATTATAACACACCTCAATCAATGATTGTGATTTTCTGGCTGTGTGAAATTTGATTTTTAGGATTTCCCACTGAATTATATGTACTGTGTGTGCCTCCCCTCCACATGGCATCTCTATAAATAACTTCACCAAATATTTTGTTCTGTGGTTGATGATTTCGTTGCTGAGACCTGAAAGACTAGAGACAAATGCTTGCTTTCCTTAACCCCCAGCTCCCGCTTTTTGAACCTGGGATTTCCTCTGGCTCTTACTAATAAGATATTAATATCTCAGATATTAAGATTTATTTATTTAAGAAACTAATTTCTTCCAATAAATATTTTGCATACAAAAACGTTAAAATTGAACATTTGATCATACCTAAGAGACATGATTATTTATCAACTACAACAAACCATATTAGTGCTTTAGTCTTAATATTTTCTGTTCTTTTTATTCATCCATTTAAAAGAAAAAGAAAAAAAAATCTTTCTTAAAAATTTAAGGTAACATTAAATACAAATTTTTAACATATCCTTAAATATAGAAAAAAATTGTTAAAAAATATATCATTGTTATAAATATACTTCTATCATGTTTAATATCAATAAAAATCTTCCATTTATTGAATTCGTAATCATTGCTCTAAGAGTCAAGGATAGCAAAACCGAATGAATGATAACTATTTTACCAATAAAATTTGACACAATTGAAACGTGCTTAAACACCTTGACAAGAATTTGATTCGTTAGAAGTGTATATGAAAAAAATAATATTGAAAGATGCTATACAGTTTACTAATATCCAAGTTAGTCTTGAAGGAAATTAGTCTTGGACTTTGTTTGAGAGACACTCCTAGAGCATGGACAAAAAAATGTATATTTACATCCTTTTATAGGTTTGAATTAATGATACACAAAGGTATATTAAATGTAAGTTTTGCTTGAGAATTATTTTAGAAAACAACAAATATAAGAATATTTTATAATTACATTAGAATTTCGATGAATGAATTCAAATATGAGAGATTTTTAAATTAATGAAAGGTGATGTCTTTTCATGAAAGTGTGTATTTAATTATTGGTGAAAAGATGTAAATGTATTTTTTTTTATTTTTCATTAAAAGATGTATATGAAAGATTGTATCTTTTTAAATGAAATGATGTGTCTCTTTAAACAGTTTTATCATCTTATGAAAATATAAGATAATCTATAATCATGAATGATGATTCATGAAACATTTCTCTTTGGAAAAAAACATACGATGATTTATAAAGAGTTGTTTCTCTTTACCAAAATTCATGAGATACTTTATATATAAAACCAATATGCATACAAAAAAAAAGAGTAACGAAAGTAATTGAGTTTTTGCATCTAACTTACCTCTTTTTTTTAACCTTGTATGCGTAGAATTTTTTTTATCGTTAGTCTTAATCTTCATTGTTTTGTGGGTGTACAAACCAAATCAAGAAACTCCATTGTATCACAAAGAAAATTCATCATTACACCTATTGCATTCATCAATTTTTGCAAAATTTAGTGAGGGAAAATCAAATCTAAAATTTAGTGTTCCACATGCACGCAAGTACGCACCTTGAATCGTGAGTGTCCTTAAGATCGAGAAGAGATAAAAAGAGGGGGGGGGGGGGGGGGAAGAAAAAAAAGAGAGGAAAAAGCTAATAAAAGGGGTATAAGATAGGTGTCCATTAAAAACAAAAAAGACAGGCGTGAAAATATAATTCAAATTGATTAGAAACTTACATTCTATTAATTTTGAATGTATCAAAAATTAAAATTAACGGTAAAAATAAAGTTCATGCAGGTAACCTGATTTGGTAAAATTGAAGTGAAAAAATAAATCGAAATTAACTATGACAAGGTCACTTTAAACTTTCGGACCATCTTTTGTTTTAAAAAAGTTGGATAAGAGTTAATATCATATTATGTCAAAAACTAATTATTCAGAAAATTTGAACTAATTATAAACTCAAATAATACACTATTTTGTTGGTACATCTAATACACTCTTTTGAACAAACAATTTTCACAACATTTTAGAAACATACCAAGATGAATTTTACCATACTCTACGGGCATACAAAACAAGTTTTAGCAATTTTTAAGATCTTTTTGCATGGCAACATGCAGAAACTAATAGGTTTTTATCTTCTGATCATAAAATTTATTACACTACTATATATATGCAAATCATTTCCCCCAATCACCGCATGCAATGGATCACTGGTAAAAGCCATTTCCTTCATTATGGCCAGTACCCCAAAAGCAATTAGCCACGTTCTGGTTTTCTTCACAAAGATTCCAAGGATTATAGGATTGAACACTACCTTCTAATTGCATATCAGGCCGCTGATAATGATGATAGTCATAGACAGAATTCACTGACGAACAGCTAGTGTTCCACTCTCCACTTTCTGCATTTGATGAGCCCTCTCCCATTAGTCCAAAGTTATTTCTAATAAGCCACTCTTCATTATTGGTTAAAACCCCACCTGGGTTTACGAGCACCCCATTTTCAAACATGTGAGTAAGTTTCATGATTTCATCATCTAACCATTGATAAGGTCCCAAGGCCTCAACTTCATCCATGCTGGGGCATGAAGCAGTTGTGTCATATGTGTTGTCACCCGTCTCACAATAAGCATCCAAATTATAATCTGTTAGGCTCTCCTCATCGTTGAAACTTTGTGAAGTTGCACTTCTTTTGAGCATTGGTTGAACTTGAGGCACTGCGCTTGTGTTATGAGTCACGTTCTTGTCGTCTTGCGTGGCTGGTTGAGTTTTTGTACCTCGACCACCGGTTCTTCTCTTGGAGTTAGCAGCTACGTTTACAGCAGCCATGTCAATGGGAGGGAGGGACTCATTTAAGGACTTCATGAAGCAGTAAATCTTTCTCCTCAAATGGGAATTCCAATAGTTCTTTATTTCATTGTCCGTGCGACCTGGTAAATGTCCTGCTATTACAGACCACCTACAACCAAACAATTTCAAAATTAGATTAACACAAAAGATCATTCAAAATATAAATTCCTTTGTATCTAATCATGTCTTAGTAAACTCAATTCAGAAAAAAAGTAGGAAAGAATAAATGGAAACGAGAAAAGGGCATCTTTATATTTCCCACCCTAGGATGTTCAAGAATAAATGCAAATTAACCATTAATGCTTCTTCATCTTCGGGATGATAAACACTAATTAAACAACATGCGTAGTTGGCATTGTTGATATTTCAAATGGTTGGTGAGAATTGAGAAAGAAGGGTTGTAGGAGCTAGTAATGAACAAATTAAGTCACTTGGGCACTTCTTGTGCTTGAGTTTTTATTTTTTTTAATAAATCTTGATCTCTTAGCTTTAAAAAAAATGAACAAATTAAGCTTTTAAAATTGATTATTCACGACACAGTATTAGGGTAAGCGTTTGTTACTAAGTGACTCTAGATTTTGATCTTGATCGTCTCCATCCTTCTAATTAATAAAAGTTGAATTTGATAGCAGGTAAATGGAAGTGGGATGTAGCTAGCTTAAGCTCATAATTATTAATTTATGGTTGGTTCCTTAATTAAGTATAGCAGATTTTAATGTCGGAGAAAGACAATTTTTTTGTTTTATAATTATATGGTCTTGGAGGTGAAACAGTCCCAAGAATCGTTGCTGTTCTTTTGCAGCAAATTCCTTCTGTGGGGTGTCATTCCCAGCCTCAAAGGATTCATTATCATTTTATGAATAGTTTCAGAATGTTAACTAGGTTTACGAGTTGAAAATTTCTTACACGTATCACTAGGGAATATAATATTTATAGAAATATTTCTGGTCCTCTCTACTGTTATGATCAATCACTAAACAGCTCATTGGAATTCCATGTTTGACGGAGTATCGATTAATTAAATGAGTGGAGTTCAACAATTCCATATGTTTTAAACAGAAATAGTTAATAGCTTAATTGGAAAAATATTCACAAAAATTAATCAAAAGGACAGTTTGTTTTACGAGGGAAGAGGCGCACCTGTTACCAAGAACAGCATGCAACTTAACAATGATCTCTTCTTCTTGAGGAGTGATGTTGCCTCTCTTCACGTCTGATCTCAAGTAGTTGATCCATCTCAGTCTACAACTTTTTCCACATCTTAACAAACCTTGATAAATACATAGTTCAAATCAATTAACCAATCAACACAAACAACAATAACAAAAAAAGTTTTATCCCACTTAATGAGGTAAGCTATATATAGATAAATTACAGACCAAATTTTCAGAGATGTTACCAATAATCAACACAAACACAACATAATTAAAAATCATAACATATATAAAACCATGTTATGTGTGAGTATATATGTCTTATATACACATATATATGTGCATGGAATTATGGATATGTAAATACACACCTGCATTCTTGGGCAAGGACCTCCATGATCCCTCACCATTTTCTTGGATGTAATCGGTCAAGATCTTATCCTCTTCAGCTGTCCATCTTCCTTTCTTCAACCCCACCTTCTCACAACAAGGAGCTCTCCCCATTGACACTTTTTTTTTCTGTCTTATATGAATTTTTGGGTCACACAGAAGTAAGTGTTGTTGTGTTACTCACTAGATTGGAGTGGGTGATGGCCTTGACAGTGAGTAGCTGGGGCTACTATTCATGAATGAAAAGTCTAATTTGCATGGGGCTAGCTGCATCCTCACTGTAGCAAATGTATACATATATAAAGGTAGTGGGAGTATCGACGTGGACGTTTGAAACTAGTAACATTACTCGTAACTAAGTAATGGTTGGTCGAAGTAAAGATCATAGGTTGCATTTTCTGACAAAAGGGTTGTTTTTGCAGGGTAGAGTCTGTTCCTATGTTACCTTTTTTAATCTGGGTTGCTACTTAATAGGGCCGCCAATGCCACTTTTCCACCACAAAATCAACTTATAAAATCCTATTTGTTACGATCATTGGATAGGATATACATAACCTGGTTTCTTTTGCCAGCATGGGTGTCAGAATCTTAAATGGGGTTTGATTCTGGGGACATACATCAAACCTACTATCATAATTAACTTTCATTTTTACCTACTTTTTTTTAATGATATATTGTTGGTAGAACTTGTTTGATTGAGTATATTATATATTTATGATGTCATCATACCAGTCGATCAATGCAAGTAAAAACAATAGGATGTTAGAAAAGTTACAACAGACAAGTTCATTTTGAAACTACTAAGAGGTTAGGGCTTATGTGTGTGTGTGACTGTTTGAGTCCAGTCTGGAATGGAGATGACATTTGAGATTTGGCTTAATTATACAAAATGTATTAAAAAAAATATTTGGCTCATACTATTTCTTTAGTAAAAATTCAATATGCCAATAGGGTGAGGATATGTAATAAAAGTTAACGTGAAATTGTGTTTTGAAATACTATTTCAGTAGATTTCACTTAATACATATGAAATCGTCTTTTAAAAAATCACATATTCATTTTTGTATTTTTTTTAAAAAAAATCTATCCATCATTTCAGTAATTAATTGAAAAGATTACACACTTTAATTATAAAATAACTGAAGAAATAGTGTAACAGTTACACTGGAGAGCTAGCTAGAGCTAGGTGAAGTGTATACTATTGCTCGTTAGAAGTTTCTGGTTCGATCAGTTCAAAGACCGACATCTCCGTTGACATTGATAACTTGTTTTCACGCCCCAAAATTGGGGAAGGGAATTGTTATGCATATATGCTTGATAGAGATCGACGAGGCAGAGGTTCCTAGCCAAGAAAAATCAAATGGAAAAGAAATTGAAGAAAAGGAGAGTATATATCAGATGTACAACTTTAGACAACTAGTGGACACAAATGTTTCAATTTATGGCGCCTCTTTCTCTATACTGTATAGTTCACTTCTCAATTTTGTCTTCCCGCCTCTTGCATGAACTTCACGTTTCTTTCTCTTATATTTTCAAATCATTTATTACATTTCATTTTTTTAATATTATTGCATAATACTACTATATTCGTCAGCTACTTACCACATACAATACTAGTAATTTGCAATTTCATTCTTATTGTTTTTCCGCAACTCTTTCCTAGACCCCACATTCACTGAATCACTGCAGAAAACTGTATACCTGTGACAGATTTGTCGGTAAATAACTACAATGAAACATCGATATCCAATAGACAAAGCTGCAAAAGTGTGAGATGGACCCTCTGCTTCTGAAAAATATAATAAAATATGTTTGATAATCACATAATACGTTATTTAATGCTTAAAAAATAGAAAAATATAGATAATATATGATTTATAATTTAATAACAAAAGAGATAAAATAAAAAATAAAAATAAGATATTGATTAGGTGTTTAAAATACATAAAGATATTTCTCTATTATTATGAAAAAAAGTATTAAATAATTTAAAATTATTAAGTATTTATAATTTAATATTTTTTATATAACATGTATTTAATTAAATTTTTTAATTTAGAAGAAAATAATAACATTTTATTGCATGTGATGTGATGATTTTTTTCAAGGTGACATTAATGTGAAATATCACAAATTAGTGATGGTGACTAATTTTAACTACAAAGTTAATTAATTATTTTTAGTGTGATCTTTTCTTGTAATTATTTTTTTTCATTTATATAAACACTTGAGCATGAAATATTGCTTATGCAATTAAAATTCAATTCCAATCAACAATATGTTGATACATGTCATGTGACAATGAATTAGTTAGGAATCATTTGTTTCAAAACCATTGATAGCATTGAGTCATCAATCAAACTTATAACTAATGAGATGTTTTTTTATTCTCGGTAAAAAATTATAGGTATTTTTTAATTTATTAGATCAATTACTAATCCACTCATGGCATGTAATTGTTATTGGTCTAAAATAATTTTACATGGAAATCATATAAAAACATATACTAGAAAAAAAATTAAAGTTTAAAATAGGATAAATAATATAATTTTAAAATTTGTTTTAAAAAATATACTGTATGAATAATTTATTTCATATAATATATCTCATCAATGGTATTTTGGTCCCATCCTTCTATTTTCTAGAAGATTGGTCCCATCCTTCTTCTTACGGAGATAAGTTTATTACCTAAAATAATGACGCAAACGCTTTGAGGAAATAAATGATTTGGTCCCGTCTCTCTGGTTAATAAATTTATTATTACCTAAAACGTGGGTTGTCAATATTGACTAAATAAATTAAATTAATTTTTTGTCCATGGTAGGCCGTAAATTTTTTGATTAATTGAAATAATCTCGTGTCAATTTAACATGTGATTGAGGGTAATTAAATAAATGAAATTAGTTATACATAGTTGTTGTTACTTTCCATCTCCGCCATTTTTTTTTAATATCTACGTTGATATTATTTGACTGAACATTCCTAGTTCGTAAATATAAAGATTAAATATATTAGTAAATATATAATTAATGTTGGTTTTAATTTTAATTTTATATTTTAAAAGTTTAAGTTTATTTCTTGTAATTTTTTTCTATAGTACTGGTCTCGATCATCAACAATGTTATTTTTAAGTAATTGTTAAGACCATATTTAGTTAATTATAGAGACTAAATTTAATTAAATGAAAGAAAACTGAATCAAAAAGTTATAGGGATTAATTTTTTTTAAAAAAAAATTAGAGACTAAAAGTTAAAATTTTAAAAGTATCTAAACTAAAATTAAAATTGAGATAAACCATAAGAAAAAAAATTAAAAAAAGAATCTTAACCATAGAATTTGCAAATCATTAAAGTAAAAGATTTTAAATCTATGAATAGTTCTATGTTTCAGGAGTTTTTTTGTTTTAATTCTTTTCCTCTTCTTTTCTTCTTTCTTCATTTCACTCTTTTTTTATTTTAATTTATTATTTTTATTTTTTTGTCTTTTTTTCCACTTTTTTTCTTCCCCTCTAACTTGGATTAAAGATGATGTTGATGTTTATATTAAGAAAAGAAATTTCCGAATTTGGTATGGTAATCTTGTTTATATACCTAACCCAACCATGCATATAGCACGTCTCGAGGAAGAAATTAATCAATAAAGAATTTTAAAATATATAATTTCAAATAAAAATAAATAAGTATTCAAATTTGACTATTTAACTTGACTTTTAGTATATTGTGTGTACAATTTTATTAAGAAATTTTCAGAAAGTTATATTTAAATAAAAAACAAACATGCACTTAAACAAAGTAAATAAACACTTGAATATTAATTATCACATTAAAATAATTCCTTCTTATAAGTCTTTTTTCTAATCTAACTTTCATATTATAGTTAATAGTAAGAGTATTTTTACTCCCAACTAATTAGAAATCATTCTTAATATGTGATTAGACAATAAAAACTTTATACTTTGTCACATTATTTATTCGTGATACAATCTAATAAAAAAATTCTAACAACACAACATCCAATATATTCTTTACCTGAAATTTATGAAAAGTCACGAAATTATGTGTGAATTCATTAAATAACCTACATATTTCATAAGTCCTCCTAATGGAAAGTTTGTGTTAAATAATGTTACTTTCACTTCTCTAACCTAGCTTTGGGTTAAATCAACATACAGTATTTGTTAATTTAGTGAATTTGTCAACATCAATGACACTTCATTCTTGGCAAATTTTATTTAATTGAATCACATGCCACCTAGCATAAGGTGGGAGATATGGCTGTGCGACATGTCCATTTTTTGTCAATAGAATGGTCAGTCTTGTACTGTACATATATAGAAAGCATTCATGCAGCAGCAACAATATTTTTAACACAAATTAATTAGGATAGATAAATTCAATAATAAATATAAAAAATTGAAGAAAGAAAAGAAAGGAAAAAAAAAGACTAAAGTAAATAGCTGTTAAATAAAAGAAATAAATGAGCAAAAGAAGAACAGTGCTATCGTGTATGGCCATGTTTTCAGTGGTCATAGAACTTGTCGACTATCGTAGTAATTGCTGTGCCTAACATTTACTTACTCCAACCCAAAAATAAACTCAGTACTACGTGTGCTTTCTTGCCAATATGGAGCCACTGGGAAAACTGTAGAATAATATATGTGCACAGTTGTTTGCAATTAATGCTTGAATATATTAAGAAGAGTAGGTTCTCCTGGTGGTTTTGAAGAATATGTTAACTGAAGATAACTTATTAGAAATTTGAGCAATGAAATCTCAGTTTTCTTTTCTTTGGATGATGGCATTAATCACAACAACTTTTAGTATGTACTACATTTCTTAATATATAAATTAAAAGGCTTTCCCTAGGACACCTTGAATTGAACATATACTAGTATATGGTTTCTCTGAATCCTTGCTCATGCACTGTGTGGTCTTTTTAAGAGCCGAAGTAGATGTGTTAGTTATGGACTTTTATGTGGTTGCAAATTCTTTTAGTTTTATTTTATTTTTTTATTTGATTTCCTCCACCATATGAAAATTAATATAATAAATTGGGAGTGTGTGCTTACCCATCTCGGGCTGAACGACTGACTGTGTTGTTATTAAAATATAATAATATATAATAAAAATCTAAAATACAATGAGATGACACACTGTGTGGATCACATTACATGGTGTTTGGCTAGCCAAGTTTCTCCATAGCGTCACACGAATCTTCCATTTCAAAAACTTCAAGAGAAAATGGAATGTGATGTCAGAATAAACAACTTGAAACGAGAATTTGATTAATTAAAAAATATTTCAGCTTTTTATAAGAGATTGACATATTGTAATTTTTCAAAAATATTTGTAGCGGTATTTTTTTAGTCATTCACATAACCATGATCTTTACGATCAAAGTTACGTGGTAGTTGAATCGTTTTTGGTTTAAGTATGGATCACGTAGAAAATTTATTTGAACAAAAACTAACAAAATAATCTCTCTTCACAACTAATAATCATTTATAGGTAGTAAAGTATAGTTATTTAAAAGAGTAAAGAAAGATACATTTCGAGAAGTCTAAATAAGCTAAGTTATTAATATTGACACCAAACAATTTTAATAAAAAAATGCTTCAATTATTTGTCCCATTGGTGTATTCCGTGGAAGGCGTGTAGTATTCCAATGGGGAAGGGACCAATCTAGCAATTTATTAGAGGGGCCCATTTGTGTATTATAGTCAAACATAGAAGAAACGGATATTAAATTTGGAATTATGATTTCTCTTAAAATCTTGCATCTGCCAATTCATGAAACTGCATGAAACCCTAACTGGAGTATTTTTTTTCAATAAATCTTGATGAAGAAAAATCATTAAAAAAAAATTATCCAACCCCCATGGCCAGTGAGAGCTACCACCGAACAAGGAAGCAAGTTATGATGGCCTGAAGGTGGAGGAGAGTACATACATATATAGGTTCATGAAAGATGGGCAAGAATGTAATTATGTATGTATCTATATTTTCCCAACACTACTGCAAAGCAAACATGCATGTTCCGTACAAGTCCCTCATTTAAACCTACATTTGCACCAGAGCCTTTGCTAAAAGCCCGGGATGGTGGTAGAGGGCATGGAATAAAACTTGAATTGAAGGTTGTTTACAATTATTAATTTTTTTTTTTAAAATGGATAAGATTTGAAAGGTGATGAATAAGTTTTCTTTTTTCAGGAGTTATGTTGGTACGTAGCTACCTCTGTCTGAGTCTTGTGCTTTGTCCAGACCAGATGGATAAGATACAAAGTCATTCTCCTTCTCCTGATGCATGCGCGTCTTGTTCTGCAGCAAAGTGCAAAACAGAGTTGTCTTGCACTCTGTCTGGTAAATGCCATATATTCATTAGAGAATAAGAAAGGGTCAAATAAATAATTGAATAATTCACTTTAGCTATTGATTTTAAACTTTAAAAAAAATTAATTTTTTTTAAAAAACATATAGAATTTGCTTGTTAAAAAAATATCGTTTATTTTAAATAAAAACACGTTAGACAAATACATAAAAAAAGTATAAAACTACTTATTTTATTTATAAAAAAATTAAGCTCAAACAAACTATAATCTGTCTCATTGTCATATTATCCATTTGTCTGAGATATATAATTATATATATTTGATTTTTATAACTAAAAAATTATAAGTTGGGTAGTTAACAGGACACATAACTATCAAATGTTTACGCGTCAGTAAATATGTGCTACGGATACTGATATATGAAGGAAATGCACAATTACACATATCCATGTTTAGTCTCCAATAAAATAATTTCTGAGAGATTTTAAAAAAAAAA
>CM023947.1:2754117-2773446 GCA_013407115.1 Glycine latifolia
CAAGATTATATCTTATCAAATAAAAGCAAGATTATATCTTATCAAATAAAAGCAAGATTATATCTTATCAAATAAAAACCAAGATTATATCTTATCAACTAAAAACGGAAATTATCCAACACAACATGTGTCTGCCATGAACAAGAGTAGGGAGCATGGCTTTTTTGGGCATGTTGATACGTTAAAGAGTATCAGATTCTGGGTGGAGAAGCTAAGACAGATGAAAATCATACCATCATATCAACAATGAACTGAACTTCATTTTTTCTAGGTTTCGCTGGGTTAAGTTGATTCCTGTGTGCGCTCTGTTTAAGTAATTTTACTATAATTTCTATATATATATAAACTTCTCGTTTCTTTTCTCCATAAATCTTGTAGTTTTTTTCTATTCGTAGCGAGTGGCTGAAAATTCACAATGATCTTGTAATTTTAGAATTTTAGTGTATTATGCATTTTGGTCTTCTCGAATTGTTGAGAAGAAATCTCGTGTTTCACAGTGATTTACATACGTAAGGATTACTCTAATGTTGAAACAAGTAAGATGCAGCGCTGATAGGTAAAATAATTATAGAAAACATTTACCTTATAATATTGAATATAAGATTTATATAATATTGTTGAATTATCTTTTAAGAGTAAAAATACAGTTATGATTTATGAATGTCATTAATTAATCAATTCTTTTTCAAAATGCTCGAAAACGTATTGCCTGGTCATTACAGGGCTTAAGTTGTTTATATTCATCATGTACGAAATGCATTCTTCATCAGCTAAGAATATCTTTTTTAGTGTTACATCATTGTGAAATATTATATCACTTTTTGTTAAACCTCGTAACATCACATAATATTGAAGTCCTTTTCCAGTTATTCTTTTAATGATAAAACTCATTATTAAATCTTAAATAATTTTTAATGAATTCTATATGAATCACATTATTAAATATTTATTAAAATAATTTAATTAAATATAATTTTTCCTCTCCTTTCACATGTTATCTTTTCACTTTTCTCTTTTTCCTCTCTCCTCATCACATGTTGCTTTTCCTTCTTCCTCTTTTTTTTTTTCCACTATCGCGGCCCACCCCCTTTCCCTAACCCTCATCCACGACCCACCTCCTTCCCCTTTGTCGCAACCCCCATTTCCCCTTCTAAAACTGTGATGCAATCCACCACTTCCCCTTTGTTATGACCCCTCATATGCTGATATGTTTCTTTTGCTTTCTTCTTTTTGTATGTTTCTTTTGCTTTCTTCTTTTTCATCTCCTTTTGTTGGTCTGAATCCTATTGCCTTTTGTTCTTAAGCATAGAGTAAAAAAATTGAACAATATGCATATCTTCAAGATTCTTGTATAATAACTTATTATTTGTCAAATTCTTTTATTGGGAGATTTAGCCAGATATTAAACTCAAAATCTTTGGTCAAAATCTGATATTAAAGATGCTCTAAGTCGGACTCAAGTTCGATATTATAACTTGTAAGTGATTAGACCGAATAGTAGTGCGAGACACATTTTAAAAATATAAAAAGGTAAGAAACATAAAATTAAAAATAAAATGAGTACTTTGATCTATTTGTGTAGAAGTTAAACTATTATGTTACTTTTTTATTATACTTAAAAATCTCTAAGCACAATGGTGTTTACTGTGTAGTAAAATTTTCATAATTTTTAAGCCATGTGGCCGGTAAGTCATGCTGTACCATAGCTTTGGGCTTTTACATAGCACTAATTACTGCGCACTAACGGCTTCAGTTCAATTGTTGTTTTCGCATGTATTTTTGTGGTGAAAAACTAAAAATGAATGCTAACTTTTTATCTTTTCATACTGCATAAAATGAAAAAGAAATAAGCTTGACGATTTTGCTACATTTGAAATTTTTTCCCAATAAATGCAATAGCAAATTATTAAAACTTAAAAGGATCCAGCGAATTGTAATATGCATCAGATCATGAACACGAAGAGGTTTGTAATAAAGAAAATGTAGTAAAAAAAGAAAAAATATATGAAAACAATAAAAAGGAAAGAAAACATAAAAGAGGAAAGAAAACATAATAAAAATAAAATGGGATAGAGAGATAATAGAAAAAGAAAAAAAGGAAAGAAAGATGATAAAATGGAAAAAATAATAATAAAGGAAAAGAATAAAGAGGAAGAGGGAGAAAGAACACTATAAAATGGAGAGGTCTGAACGCAAAAGAAACACAAATCTCAAGAGAACAGAAAGAATCAACAAAATTATTTCATTTGGTAAACCAGTGAAAGAGAAGAGTTTCAGGTATTCCCTCATTCATTTCTTTTTCCCTATTTTTCTCTTTCTTCTTCTTCTTGTTATTTTTCTAAAATAAAATAAACTACTATTTGCACCTCTTATTTTTACACATGTACCCCCTATCATGTTGGGATGAACCCGTTTTTGTTAAATCTAAAACGAAATAAAAAAAACATAAACTACTGTTTCGGTTGTTAATGTTGTACAATGTGTTGTGTGCATCTCATTCAAAATGTAACAGTAATTTACTTTACGCGATTGTTATTGATATTTGATATTGTTTGTGATTGTCGCGCAGAAAAATTATGGGGAAGGGTGCTACTACCATTGGTGCTTATTTTAAGAGAAAAAATGCTGTTAAATTTTATAGGGTAAATATCTTTTGTGCTACAATTGATTATCAATTACAAGAATTAAATAGCAGGTTCAATGATAATACTGTTGAATTACTTGCTTTGAGCATGACTTTAAATCCAAGAAACAAGTACAAGTCATTTAACAGTGATAATATTTGCAAACTTGTTGATAAATTTTATTTTAGAGATTTCACATAACAGGAAAAATTGCATTTGAAAATGGAGTTACAACATTTTGAGCTTGACATTCCTAAACATCCAGATTTGATTAATTTATCAATTGCATCTGAATTATGTCAAGGGCTAGCAAGAACTGGAAAGTCCATCATTTACCATCTTATTGATAGAGTGATTAGACTTGTACTCACTCTTCCAGTTTCTACAACAACTACTGAAAGATTTTTTTCAGCTATGAAGATAATCAATACCAGATTTCGAAATAGAACGGAAGAACAATTTCTTAATGATTCTTTGATTACATATATTGAAAAAGAAATTGTTTTGAGTTTTAGCACAAATTCAATTATAGATGATTTTAACAATATGAAAACACGTAGAATAAGAGTCAAGTCATGAAGTGATTTTAATTTTTGTAATAGTTTTTTTTATATTAGATTTGTATTATCTTCAGAATACTTTTATTTATAATATAATTTTTTTTATGTTCGCCCCCTCTCAATAAAATTCCTGGCTCCGTCAGTGCCCGTTCGTCCTTATTAGACCTACTCTCCCAGCAAGATACGAACATAAAAAATAAATTAAAAAAAGTCAAATTAAGTAGTACTGAAATTGATAAAATTCACGATAAAACATTATAAAATTCTACCATTATTAAAATGCGACTGTAATTAACTCACAAGATTTTCTTAGCCAGATGTACAAGCAGGTTTTCTTGGGGGAAGCTGCTGGTGCGGTGTTTTCTGTAAAAATAAATAGGAGCAGTGACGTGTCTATATCTCTTTCAATATGTACTTGGGTAAATAAATATTTTCTAACTTACTAAAAAAAACATGGAATTAAACATTCGGTGGTAAATTATTAGTGCTATTAAAAAAATTATACCAATCATCTTAAGTTTATAGAGAATTGCACTAATCATTTACTATAGGATTGTTTAATCTTATTTTAAATTACCTGAGATAAGTCAGATAACTCGATGAGTAAAAAAAATAAAAATACAGTGCACTTCTAAAATTGTATATAACATCCATACCTCTAGTTTTGGTCGCAAGGTCTCTACGGTTGCTGTAGATTGTTGATTCACTGCAGCACCGTGCTGTTTAAATTCATATCAACACAATTATCGATATTGGAAAATGATAGAAGGTTACTTGTTTATGGAAGAGTATAGCAGATTGTATTTAATACTTAATTTCTTTAATTTGTCAAATCAGATGGCAGAATTTATGTCCAATAAAAAGTTAAAATACCTTGCACAATGCCCAGTCAGCTGAATCAAAGAATGCTCGTTCATGATCCTTATAAGTTTTAACCCACAGAAATAGAAAAAAGAACAATTAAATTCGATTTTCTTATAATTAATAACAAATTTACACTTGTACGTATAGAGTATTGAATTGATATCATTTTAATTAACAGGACCTACTTTGGAAATCAAAGGCTTCTTTGGGCCAAGTCCACCGTATTTGTTTCCCGTGACATTTTGCTGGTATTAAATTGATTTCACAAAAAGGAATGCAACGTTAAAATACGGAAAGATCATATAATAACCATATTTCACCAACCACCAAGTATATTTTTTCTTTTAATTAGACAAGAATTATAAATGTTGCATATCTGTGAGGGCAATAAAAGTTAATCATTTGTAATATGATAAACGATCTTTACCTAATGAAAAGTGATTTCTCCCACGCTTACAGCTAGTCATTTCAACTGTTTTCTAAATTTTAACAGTAATATATCCGAATCTATCACGAAACGCATGAAATAAAAGTCATATAAAATAATTAATTAGAATTAATTAAGTTTTTAATCTCTAAACTTTTTTATATTTTAATTTTTTAGTCCCTCAAATTTTTTTTATACAACGTTTTAGTTTTTTATTATTTTTATCAGTAATTTTAATCCTTCTGAAAAATTTACTTATTTTTAGTCCCTTATTTATTTTATATTTGGGACTATTTTTTAACAATAAAATAAATTATAAATTAAAAATAAACAAAAAGTTTTAGAGAAACTAAAAATGATAACGAGAAATTAATAAAAGATTAAAATTTGTCAAAAATATTTTAAGGACAAAAAATTATAATATGAAAAAGTTTAGAGACTAAAAACTTAATTAATCCATTAATTAATTATGCACTTTAAAATTAAAAAAAAAATATTTTCAAACCGAAAATAAAAATGAGATAAGTGTCTTGGAGAATTTACAATGAGTTACTTAAAAATAAGATGTATAAGTAACATTACTAAACTATTTTTTATCAACAAAAAATATTTTAAAGCAAAGAATCAACAGAAAAAAGATTTATTTATTTGTGCAACATAAAAATTCCCTCGTTCCAGTGGTTAAAAAAATGTTAAGAAAATTTAATTTCCTATGAAAAAGTAGAAATCTTTCTATGAACAATTTGCCTCTTAAATATATTTTTATATCTTTTTTCTTTTCAAATATCATGATTTTTTTTATTAAATCCCTTTAATTATCATGAATCCCTCGTCTAAACCCACTAGAATTCACTTAGTTACGGGGAGTTTGAGTAATTTATACAAAGTCTTAATTTCAAACCATGATATAGTCATTATACACACACACACAAAAAAATCCCTCATTTAAACATGTACTATTTAGAACTCCGTAAACACAAAAGAAAGAAAAACCTAACAGAAAACATCTATAAAACTACACGAAAATTAAAACAATTTTTCAAAAGCAAAACAATTTCAAAAGCTAGGAATAAAAAGTCGTGGTGTTTCAAAATATTTGAGTTACCGCTAGTTTTGGTTGATATGAGATGGAAAGAAAAAAAAAGGAAGGAAAATGGGATGAGATTGGGTACCTGGACGTGCTGCGCTACCTTGTTGCACTCTGCCATCTGATCTGGGTTTGCCTGTTCAACCATTAAGTACATTACCAATTGATCAGACCTAATCAGAAAAGTTAATAATAACCTTACAGCACTGGAATATTAGTCACCTTCAATTTCAAATTCAGAAGACGCAGAGAGGGTGAGTGAGGGTGATTGAAATAATCAAGAAAAGGATTAACAGTCAAACATTCCTGCACGCAAAAAGTAGAAAAGAAACACAACAGTCTCTAGGGTGTTGTTGACATTTACCTGTCAATAAGAGGAAGATAGAGATGCAGGTAGGGAAGGGAACAGAACAACGATAGAGAAGGTTTATAGATATATGAAGAAAGCAACGTTACATTATATAAGCCGCTCCTCGGCCCTCCCTCAACGTCGTTGTTTTTTCCTTCATTTTTTAGAACAATTAATTTTAAATTAATAAATATGACTCAACTGTGTTTTAAAATTAATAAATATCCACTCATATATGTTTTAAAATTAATTCTCATCACAAATTTTGTAGAAAAAAAAAAGTAAGGGGTCAGATGGTTAAGTAAAAGTAGAGGAATTGTTGTAAATTCTTTAATATTATCTTTGATTCTCACTAATTGAAAAAATCATTTAATGCAAATTGTTATAAAATTAATAAAGTTGATAAGAATCAGACTCATATTTCATAAGGACTCATGTTCAAATCTCACTAAGAATCACACAATTAAGCGTTTAATATGTCATATGTCTTGAGATATGTTATGATTCTTGGTGAGTCTCTAAGATAATTTACTTAAATTTTTTAGTTATTGAAAAAATATATGATAAATTTATTAAATTTTATAATAATTATTTTAAAAATTATATATATACTAATTGATCATGTTAAAATTTAATTTATATTAATAATACATAAAAATTAAACTTGATTTAATATTAGAATAGTACGAAAAATAGATTGTAATTCTAGCAATGCACATAGAAGAGAAGGTTAGAGCCTATAAAAAAAACAGAGAAAAGAAGGCTAGATAAAAGTGCGAGCATCCAAGAGTTAATAATCTCTTACCTGTTTATTATTAATACATTAATTAAAGGGTATTCAATATTTTATTTTATTAATGGAATAAATATTAAATAATTTATATTGTTATTGTAACAATTTTTTAAAAAATTAATAAAAAGCATTGAAAAAGGATTACATTTAAACTTATAGAAAAATATAATAAAAAACCACAAATTTTTACACTATTTTTAATAAAATATAAGTTTTAGTGTGTTTTTAGTTTTTATACTTTTTGCAAAATAAATAAATTTTTTTAACGTTTTTAGTCCGATTTATAGGGAATATCTGGAATTTAAAATCGAGATCTCTGTTTAAGTTGAAACAAGTTCATATCAGCTTATTTATACTTTTGGTAATTTCATTAAAGAGTATGATAGAGAAGTTGTATATATAATTTTTTCTGTAAAATACTTATTTTAATTATTTATACTAGTTAGTTGATGACATTAGACTAATTGATAAATAAAAACTCTTACAATGTTATATACTAAACCCAATAAATTATATAAAATCAAGCTATTCTTAATTAAATTAATCTGATTTTAGTTTTACATCCACACGCACACAACCAAACAAAGCGTACATGACTGATATTATTTGAATATCAAACAATTGATACTGCATATACGTATTATTTATTTATTTGTTTTTATTTAATATATACGAATTTTTATGGTCTAATATTAAAAAAAATCAAATTGGTTGTGTTATTTTTATTGTTCAGAATATTATTTTTTTCTTATACCTGAATTCTAATTTTTGGAATGGTTACGCTTAAGTTTTGCCAGAGAAATTCTCCTTAAATAAACTTCCCCTTCTTTAAATTGTGTTTTTTATGTATATTAGAAATGAATTAAACCTAACTCATTTGATAAGACAATTCAAAAGAAGAGGATTGTCCAATGGTATTATATTCATATTTCTAATCAATGCAAAACATCTTAATTCTTAATAAACTTGTCTCATGTCCCGCAGGACCAGCACTGAATATCTTGCCCAGCATTATATCTCTCTAATCTGAGCAAGGTCTAGATTTCTCTATATTTTTAAACTGATTGTAATTGTTATGAGTTACATCATTTAATGAATCTCAATCCAAAAGTAGCCTTTGCATAGAGATCAAATAAAATAAGTACGTATCACATTGATGGTAATTAGAACCCAAATCTAAGAATAGCGCAAATGGTAGAGTTCATTGATGGTAATTAGAACCCAAATCTAACAATATGGCACGTAACATATCAGAGACTCGATTAAATAATATTATTGAAATGCCGGTCAGCTGCGAGGGTACCTGTATGCATTGGCCACGTTGTTTGCAGACTTTCTGTTAGGACTTAGGTCACTATCATTTCTTTTACTTTTTTCAATTAATTTGAGCTTCAAGAATTCGCATGTCAATGCTGAAATCGTCGCGAAAAGTCATTGAAACAAAATTTGTTCTGACTTTCTTCTAAGGAAGTGATAAAGATTGTATATATGTATTAGGAGACACGTAGGCACGTAGCCTCAAATAAAATCCTGAAGTGGTCGAAGTTGACCAATATTATTAACATATTTATTTTACGTTTTGTCTTAACTTGTATATAGCGTTAAAAAATTTATTTGGACACATATTTTAAACTAGCTAGTACTCTGTGTTTGGACAGAACCACCAAACACAGGAAGAAAGTCTCCGCCTCCCAGGCGAGAAACCTCGAATTTTCATGAGCTTGGCAATTGGCATCGTGTGGTTTGGACTAAAAAAGGCGGAGGAAAAGAAAATAAATAATTATTAAGGATATGCTAGATATTTTTTTCATTTACATTTTATTTCCTTTCTATTCTTTTCCACTTGATTTTCTTGCTACCTATTTTCTTTTTACAACCAAACGAAGGCATAAAATAAAATGAATTCCTTCCTTCGCTCTGAGTTTTGGGAAAATGTACTAAAACAAACATATACCACATATCTATCAGTTGTGTGATTAGCAACCTTAATTTATGCATCTGTGTAACTTGTTTTGTCAAGGAATAACTGTATATGCATAGCATCAATGAACCTCTGACAATAAAACATCATAAACTCGTATCAACTAGCTTGAAGCTCAATTGGCTTAAGAATGATATCGAAAGGTAGCCTTCATAATGATTCCGTTTAAACCAAGCAACATATTTTAGAGCCAGACATATCTGCACGTAGTATAAATAAACAGCTCAGCCTTAATAATGATGCTCAATATGACATAACCGAGCCCAATTAATAATTATGAATCATCGCCAGCATATACTGGACTTGTGACTACATGTCAGCCAATTTTCAGGTATGTGAACCTTGTAGTTATGGTAGACTTATCTGAACATTATCCCTGACCTCAAATTGTGCCACATAATGGAGGGAAAATACAAGATGTTAAAATTAATGGAAGCCAGAATAGATTTAAGTTGACTTCAAAATAGATGAGTGACACGTTTTCTTATCCAACTATTTTTGAAGCACAGATAAAAGCTTCTGCTATATTATATTATTACAGAAAACAACTTCGATTATTAGTAATAACTAATAAGCATGCAGACTCCTAGTCACAAATAGCAACAACTAGCAAGTTTTTTCGTCATGATCATTTAAATACGTTTATAACTTGCTCATCTTTACAGGTCCCATCTCTTTTGCCTTGGCCCTCAGTAAATGCTTCTGTATCTTCCCAGTAGCTGTCTTAGGTAAGGCTCCAAGCACAACTGATTTTGGAACCCAATAAGCAGGCATCTTTGCCCTGCAGAACTTTAGTATATCCTCAATTATACGCTGCTCATTGCTTTTATCCACTCCTGGCTTTAATGTCACAAAAGCGCAGGGAGATTCGCCCCATTTTTCATCTGCCCTTGCAACCACAGCTGCCTCCAGTATTGCAGGATGCGAGTAAAGAGTATTCTCTATCTCTACACTGCTGATATTTTCAGCACCAGAGATTATGATATCCTTTGATCTGTCTTTAATTTCTATATATCCATCTGGGTGCTTCACAGCAAGATCCCCAGAATGAAACCATCCATTTGCAAAGGTCTCCTCATTAGCCTTAGGGTTCTTTAAGTATCCTTTCATCACAGCATTGCCCCGCATCACAACCTCACCAACAGTTTTACCATCAGCAGGAACACGTTGCATGGTTTTTGCGTTCACAACATCAAGGTATTCCAAGACAATGTACCGAACGCCTTGTCTTGCGTGGAGCCGGGCTTGTGTTTCAGGGGGAAGTGATTCCCATTCTGGTTTCCAGGAACAATAGACGGCAGGGCCATAGACTTCTGAGAGGCCATAAACGTGTGTGACACGAAATCCTCTTTCGGACATGCCAGAAAGAACAGAAGGAGGAGGAGGAGCCCCACCATTACTGACATGTACAACATGAGGTAGAGGAAGTATGGTGTCCTCAGGTGGGGCATTTAGTATTGTGTTAAGAACCACTGGTGCTGCACAAAAATGAGTCACTTTATATTTGGCAATGGCTTCATATACCGCCTTCGCTGTTACCTGAGTAATAGTAACTAATGCCATAACCAAACATAGTAAGGAAAACTAAGTTCATTTCAATTTGTATTGGTTATTTTAAAACAAATTTGCTTAAAGCAACAAACAGTGAGTATATCATTCCATTCCAAAATATAAAATATGATTGCATCATGTTTAGACATCAAATTAGCATGCTATATATCACTAGTTACCTCAACCAAGAAACGGCCAAAAGACTCCATATAGAAGGACAAATTTGAAATCTTAGTGGAAGTATATCAACCTTATATGTGAAATGTGAGCCATGCCAATATTATTTAAACTGTCATCAATTATGTGCTTAATGAGGGATTCATCTACTTGAATTGCATTTGCATCAAATAAATGCAGAGCAAAACCCATGAGGCAATAATTTACCTTTCGAAGGCATATGTTAGTACCACACAGAGCTGCAAGCGTCCAAGTGTAACACCAACCATTGCAATGAAACATTGGCACTGTCCAAAGATACACTGCAGCATCAGTCATATCCCAAATAAGAGCACCACTCAGAGACATGAGATAGGCTCCACGGTGATGTAACACCACACCCTTTGGACTAGCAGTGGTACCAGATGTGTAACCCAAAGCAATGCTCTGCCACTCATCCTCTGGGGGTTTCCATGCATATTCAGGATCACCACTTTGAAGAAAATCCTCATATTCAATGGCTCCTTTGCTCACAGCATATCTAAGTGCCTTAGGGTCACAATTTTCATCACCAATGACTATTAAAAGAGGAGGGCTGAAGGTTTTGGCTTTCTCAGACCATATTTTCAAAGCTGCTTCTGCCAAACAAAAGAACTCTTGATCGACTATTACAGCTGCAGCTGAGCAATGACCAAGCATGAAAGCTATTGTGGATGCATTGAGCCTAATATTAACAGCGTTCAACACAGCTCCTGCCATTGGAATCCCAAAGTGAGCTTCATAAAGAGCTGGAACATTGGGTGCTATAACAGCTACCTGTTGGAAGTAGTGTGAGAAAATTACATGACATTAGAATTACGACTGCGCCAAATAAAGCAACATTGGAGTGAAGTGAAGCCTGAACAAGCTATACAACAAAAAGCACTATTGATATCATTATGATCGAGTTTCTCGAGCTTTATATTTTCCAATAGTATATGCTATGCATAATTGAATTTAGGTGGTAGTGCAAAAGAGAGGAGGGTGATAGATATAAGATTAAAGTTAGCGTACCCGGAAAATTTTACGTAATTTCCGTCTCTGAATTAGTCATCAAATTAGTCATTCTTTGAGAATGAAGTGTTAGGCAAAAAATTATAAATATAACAGTTTTAATAAAAAATTAGACAAATATTGCAATCTAAAACATAATTTGGAATCTATGGCAATGAAACGCGTCTTACCTGGACGTGATTAATCACGTCATGGTGCAGCATGTTCAAACACGTCCATGCTGGACGTGATCAACACTCATTCACGTCCACACTGGGCGTGACTCAAGCCCAGTCACGTTATTCCAGGACATGATTCAGCACCCTATTTAATCACCCTCCCTTCAGCATTTGCAGCAGCACCCATCATTTGCAACTATCTTGAGCATTTGCAGAGGTGTTGGTTATCTCTTTGGATTCGAGTTTTAGTTCGAGCAAGTAAGTGTTGGTCAAACATATTATTTTTAAATTACATGAAATATATTATGTTGTTGTCTTAGACAATTGGTATTGAGCTAAATACTTGTTATTGACTTAGGTTAGAAATAGTAAGTTAGTATAATGTAGGTTTTATGACCTAGGTTTTGATTGGTTATTTATGTAGGTTAAGACGTAGGTTTATTGAGTTACAATATTATTAGTTAGTTACTTAGATTTGGATTAATTACGACCTCAAGGTTATGATGTTGGTTACCTAGGTTATGCCCTAGGTTTAGGGTTTAGAGTATAATTAGTGGGTGATCTAGGTTTTAATTTGTTATTTACGTAGGTTATGAGCTAGGTTTTCATGAAGGACCTACGTAAGACATAGATAATCAATTTATTTTAATAATTTTTCTTCCAAATGAAATAAATGATGATAATATGCTTATAGATTTTTCTATGTTACAGGCGTGACCGTGGTCGTGTTGGTCATATATAAAAAAATATCTGGAGATGGTGATTTTGTTCGTATTGCTTTATATTATAATGGTAGCAAAATTGAGAGCCGACGTGGTGTTGTTTTCGAAGGAGAGAAAAGGGGAACACGTATCAACCACAACTCAACCATTGACGAATTGCATGAAAAAATTAGTCAAAAATTAGTTCTCAAAGGCAACGTATCTATCATTATGGTCACTGCAAGAATATGGTGCGATGATAAATATATCAGCATGAAAGTAATTGATGACGAAGACTTAGAATTTGTAATAGGAGAATTCTTCAACCAGTCAAGGAAAAATTTCTTAGAGTTGTACGTGAATTTTGCTGGAGTAGAGGATGTGGCTTTACCAACGAGGTCAGTTGATTTCAATTATTCTCGTGGAGCATCAGCATCTGCCGCTCCAGTTGTTAATTTGTCTATGGAAGATGAAAATGACCCTACTTGGGTTATGGATGACGATATTGATGATGACGATGATGAAAATATCGCAATGGAAGATCGTCTTCTTGCCAAAAATGCTAGTGCTTCGGACAATGATGAGGATGATGGTCGAAGCGCAAGTCAAATACAAGTACATGACACAATCGTGAGAGAGCATGAAACCCAACGACAAGAGGATGCAGGGGAATCTCATTTACCGCAATAATGTCAAGGTGTGTTACCAAACAATAGTTACTTACATATATGTTTGTTTTTTGTGTATGTATTTTATTGTAATAAATTTTGGAATTTGCATATGTAGGTGAGGGTAATGCTACTTTTTGGGATGGAATCCCACATTACACCTACATTGATTGGGATTATCCGAGTGAACAAGATTCTGACAGTGGTTGTGGTTCAGGTTCAGTTGAGGGTCCATGGGTATTAGGGAATAAGTTGTTTGTGAAACAGGAATTTGCATCAAAAGAAGATGTGCAAATGGCAATCAAGGTTAACCTCATGAAGGAGCATCAGGAAGCTGTCGTGGTTGAAAGTACACCGACAAAGTTAAGCATGAAATGTCGTGCGCATGACCAGAATTGTCCATGGAGGGTTAGGGTAATGAAACCAACGTACGGTGAAAGATGGGTGGTTACCAAATGGGGCGGGGATCACAATTGCTTAAATGATCACATTTCTCAGGACCACAGACAATTAGATTCCAGTGTTATTGTTTCACTCGTACTAGGTAAGTTAAGGATTAATATTTAATGATGAGAATTAATGATTGTATTATTTGTATTAATGATAACGTGATTTAATTTTTTTTATTAGGGATGATAAAGCATGATCCATCATGTTCAATTGGACTCATCCAGGAACGGATAACTCATGCCTATGGATACAAAGTTTCATATTACAATGCATGGTATGCAAAGCAGAAAGCAATGGCAATTATCTACGGTGATTGGGAGGAATCATATGCATTTTTGTCGAGGTGGTGTGAATATATGGTTGGACGTAATCCAGGTTCTGTTTATCGTCTTCAAACAAACAGTTATTATGTGGCTCATAGAATCGTTCATGGAAAACGTGTGTTTCGTCGGATTTTTTGGACCTTCAGACAATGTTGCGAGGCTTTCAATTTCTGTAAGCCGGTTATTCAAATTGATGGCACTCATTTATATGGCAAGTACAAAGGAAAATTGTTGATTGCCACAGCTCAAGATGGAAATAATGAATGTTTGCCACTTGCATTTGCTATTGTTGAGGGTGAGACGTTGGAAGCTTGGGAATTCTTTCTGGATAACATTCGGGCATATGTTACACAGAAGACAAATATTTGTCTTATTTCTGATCGGCATCGAAGCATATTGTCTGCAATTGAGAGGCACCGTGGTTGGCAACCACCGCATGCGTATCATGTCTTTTGCCTTCGTCATATTGCGAGCAATTTTAATCAAAAGTTCAGAAATGAAAATTTGAAGAGAGCGGTTATGAATTTAGGTATGGTTAAAAACTTCATCTATTAATTATGCATGTAGTTGTAAATTTTAATGTTATTTAATTTATGTGCAGGTTATACTCCTTCTATTGTTCAGTTTGACATAGCCTACGCAAGTTTTCGTAATGTGAGTCCTGAGGTTGCAAACTGGATTGATAGCATCCCGAAGGAAAAGTGGACACGTGCATACGATGTTGAGGGACGAAGGTATGGACATATGACAACAAATTTGACCGAGTCAGTGAACAGGATGTTAAAAGGTGCAAGAAACATGCCAATAACCGCGTTGGTCAAGCACACATACAGCAGATTGGTGGAATATTTTGTTTGCCGAGGGCGGTCAGCTCTTAATGAATTGCAAGGTCCTTATCCTCATTGCAAAAATGTTATTGCTATGTTGAAGGCCAATGAGACCACTGCTACTGCTCACTATGTTCGTGCATATAATGTTGAACAATCTGTATTTGAGGTTGACGATGGTTACGAAAAATCGTATTCGGTTAATCTCCCTGAGCGGTCCTGCCAGTGTGGGAAATTTAAGGCGTTCAAGTATCCTTGTAGTCATGCCGTAGCAGCCGCTTTACATGTTCGCCAGGCACCGTCACAATATGTGGATGACGTATTCCTCATTACAAAGTTGGTAGAAGCTTATTCATTCCTATGGCAGCCAATTGGCAATGAGCAAGCAATCCCACCTACTACAGATCCAGTGGTGATACCTGACAGGTGTATGTTGCGTGCAAAGGGTCGTCTAAAGTCAACTAGAATACGCAATGAGATGGATGAAGTTGAAGGTAGTCAAAGTCGTGTTAGGTGTGGTATATGCAGATTACCTGGTCATAACCGACGAAATTGTCCTAATCGTCCATCTACCTCATGATTTGTTTATGTTGTTGTCCTTGTTTCTTTATGTTGTTATATTTCGTAATGAACATTTGAAAATAAACAAAACTTCCATTGAAACCACTGATACGAATGTTGTTACACATGAAAATGCAATCCACATTAACAATCCATTGAAACCTAATAAAATCACAAAACGTACAAAGAACTAGAAAAAGAGAGACCAACACAAACAGACGAGATTTAAAAGCCGAAACAATGAAACCTACTAACAACAACAACTGAAACATGAAAATCATGACATGTCATCTTCCAGTACTTCGATTACTGGTTTGTTAAAAGTAGCTAAGATTTCTATTGGACAGAAACGCTTCCAGTAATTAGATTCTGCTAGCACCTTGAGTACATCTTCATCATTTTTCAGTTCTATTATTTGATATTCGACTAAGTTTTGTGAATATTGGGTGTGACCTGGTTGTCGGAAGAACACGTGTTTCACAACCTGTGACTCGTGTATTCCATAAGGAGGAACTCCGAGTGGCGCAACTCGCTTTATTATATCCTTGAGTGTATCTATATTGCATCCGGAAGGGATTTGAAACCTTTTTGGATTTGTTCCAGTAAAGGAGTAACCCAGAAAATTGTTTTGTCGTGGTTGCTTCCACTTGCCGTTGTAATACAACAATGCATCATGAGTAAGAGTCATTGTGGATTGAAGTAGGTCGAGGACACCATCGGGTGTTCTGCTTATCATACATAATAATTCTATAGGACCAACAGACGAGAATTTTTCATGGCACGCCAACATAGTGCAAACATCATCATCATTATTCAGGGGCAAGGAATGAAAAAAAATTTCGTTACCTGTACTAATGGCTGGTTGTCGATAGTAAATTTCATCCACAAATTGGTCACTTGTGAGCAAGAGGGTGTTATGCATTCTACTCTTCAATGACTGAAAAGAACATTCATCGGGAACTCGCATTGGTATTGGGGTAGGACATTCGAAAGAAACACCAGTTTCATTATGCATGATTGATCCATTTGGAAATATAAATGATAGTTTTGAATTACCAATGTTTTGAGAGGCGGTTTCACTTAAGAATGCCATCGTGCTGAGATTGAGTTTCCTTTGCGGAGGTATGTTGTGTGGGATGATTAAAGTCCTGTGTGGGGGTATATATAACGATGTAAAGTCCCGCCTGTGTGGGACGGGATCACTCGCGTATGGATGAGGCGTGACTAAACAACTGGCGTGCTAGTGTTGTCAATGTCTTCTTACAGATGATGTAAATTGATTGGCTATCGACAAAAAGGACATGGATGTGTTGTCAATCGTCACCAGTGTAGTCAATGTCAGATTCCAGTACAAAGGATGAGTCATTTATTGTGCTTTTCTGCCATGACAAAGACCGGACATTACTTTGGAGAATGTGCGTGCCAACTTGCTTGCGTGAATGCCTAACTACGTCGATCACAAAGTTCAGGTAACTTATCCAACGAGGATATACTTTTATAGTTCCACATTTAGTTTATAACAAAATATAGTCATGACAACCAAATTAAATAACCAAACGACGTCCACCACAGATATAGGGGCTAAAAATGTGTCAATAATCAAAACATGTTTAACCAATACATGCAAACAAATTATAATCAACACAAAACGGAAAATAACAAAATATAAACTCTACGAATAATTAGGCCAAGGCTCATGACGCGCCCGATGATCTGGCATTCTGCGTCTACCACGTCCACGCGAATACCGCGGAGCAGGAGCAGGATGGTGCACATGATATGGAGGTGGAGTGTCATCGACTGGCGGCTCTGGAGGATAGTCTGGCTGCTGAGGATCGAAAATAATGTGGCTAAGCACATCGCCAGCAGGTGCCTGATCCCACATACGAGGTCCCTGACTACTGCTCCCTGCCTCATCCCCAAATGGCATCGCCATTGAACTGGCATCGAACGCAGGCTGGCCTTCAGTTCCATCGGTACGGCCTCAGGCCGATAAAAGGTATCAGGCTCAGGCTGATAAAATGTATCGGGCTCAGGCTGATAATATGTATCAGCCTCTGGCCGATAAAATGCATCAGCCTCTGCCTGCGGAGGGTCGTAATATATCTCCCGAACACCGTATTCATGACCTATGTAGGGTGGCCTCATCCAACCACTCGTGCATGGCCTGGGTGCATGAATAGGCTCAGGTACTGGTGTAATAGGTCGTCGACGACGTCCTAACCCTCGACCCTCTTTCACACGACGCCCGATGTCGAGGGATAACTGTGGCTCCTCCGAAAGCTGGGTCAGTGGTGCTTCTGGACCTGCCTCCTCCACCCGAGCAGACTCTCTAAAACAAGCAATTAGACGAGTTACTTCATCGTGAACAAAGTGCAAGCCAACATTCTCAAATTCCTCATCGGTCGTGACATAATGCAAATTCTCCAGGCCATCAACCTACACGTCACAACATAGTTACATAAACAACATTATAACATAATGGTAAAATAATTATTTTGAGTTAATCACTTACACAACGTGCTAATGTGGCACCCTTCTTTGTCACATATCGCTTGCCGGAAAGTCTATACCAGGCCATGTACTGATGGTTCGGTGACATCAGACTATGTAATGCAGGAGGCACCTCAACATGTTCACCTCTCCTATTCCATCTCTGTATAAACTTTCTTAGCTTACGAGGCCAATTCTCTTGGCTTTACCCCGAAGGGTATAATCATGAACACCTTTCAATTTTCCAGGCCTGTGCGGTATTGGTTGATCCCGCCCAAATTGCCTCATGCATCTATCAGGCTGCGAATACTCAACAATGTGGAAACAAATAATAGGTGTCCTATCCATCCACAAATGCTGTGTCTCAGCAGATTCACCAAGAAAATCGTAATCACCATAGGATTGCCAAACGACCTACACAAATAAATTATATATAAGAGTCACTTGCATATTCACATCCATGTTAAATAAATATATTTCATTAAAAAGGCATACCTCATCTCTAGTTAAGGAGTCTAGCCTCTCTCGATACCAAGTCAGCGGGTATGAATGGAAGCGACAACGAGCATTAAATCTAATATCCAGATTAAACATTCAATCGTTAATTGTAGTACGCATAAATACACAGTCATTCAAGTAATACGAAATAAACATACCTGTGTCCAAAGTGGAGGCCCGGCTCAGACGGAACAGGCAATGGGGAAGCAATTGGTGGAAATCTGAGTCACGCCCAAATCTGAAGTAAAACATGACAACCACCAATGTCTTTTCTATCGGGGTCTGTGCATTCGCACAACTGCCTAAACAAGTTAGCCAGAACCGCTGACCCCCAGCTATATGTAGCAATATCGGCAAAATCACCACCAAGTAAGCCGATGTAGCGACAGCCTAGTACGGTCCCCCCCGACCTGTCACAAAGGATCCAAGATCCTAACATTCGAGCAATATGAGCCTTCGTGAAGTATCTCACATTTTGAGGGTTTCCAGCAACTGCATCATATGAAGGATACACCCTGTCGAAATATGTTAACCTCAAACTGCCGATGGCTAACTCTGTGTCCGCATGAGGGCCGTTACCAAAAACCTCATTACACAATTCTGCCCAATCTGTGTGAGTGTGCCCGGTAACGACTTGCCCATCAGTGGGCAATCCTAGAATACCTGCAACATCTTGCAGGTAATCGTCATCTCACCCTGCGGCAGATGGAAAGTGTGTGTTTCTGGCCTCCACCGCTCGACCAGAGCACTGATAAGACCAGCATCAATATGAAAAATACAGGTAACTTGTCAAGCTTAAGTTCAAAAATACAGCATTAAAATTTCAACACATTAAAACAAAACAAAAATCGTAAATCAATACCTGCATAAACTTCATGCGAGCCACATGTATAAACCCAGCCTCAGTCAAATACTGTGCCACTACGTCCGGAATATCGTCGGGTCGGGGTCCCCCAATAAGTCTACCTCCGCGACGAATCTTCAGCTCTCTCTGTGTCTCGTCATTCCATACTGCCTGAGAAATATGAGTGTGTTGTCTACGCCTCCTAAGAACATCCCATCTGTATGGTCCCGGAAGAACATGCGTTGTGGGATCGATTGGCTCATGCTCACGGTCACAACCAGAACGAGGTGATTCAGACGACGATGATTCAGCCATAATAATATGCTACACATTTAATAAATAACATTACTAATGAAAACCC
>CM023947.1:2773456-2844300 GCA_013407115.1 Glycine latifolia
TGCTCGGCAACTAAGAGTGCCCTAAACCCTAAAACCTAGGTCATAACCTTCCAGAGGTACTTAACCATGATCAAAGTCACAAACTAAATTTTTTTTGACTAACCAATGAAAACCTAGGTCATAACCTAGCTAAATAACTAATGAAAACCTTGCTCGGTAACTAAGAGTGCCCTAAACCCTAAAACCTAGGTCATAACCTTCCAAAGGTACTTAACCATGACCACAGTCACAAACTAAATTTTTTTTTTTAACTAACCAATGAAAATCTAGGTCATAACCTAGCTAAATAACTAATGAATACCTTGCTCGGCAACTAAGAGTGCCCTAAACCCTAAAACCTAGGTCATAACCTTCCAGAGGTACTTAATCATAACCTAATACTAACTAATAATATTGTAAGACAATAAACCCATAACAACTAACAAGTAACTATTTCAAATAAACTTAAGTCACTAATAATTTTTCTAGATAAATAATAAGTCTCTAAAAAAATAATATAATATCTTGCATATAATTTAAAAAGCATATATTTGAGCAACACTTACTTGGACAGAGTTTCGCTTCAAAAAACCTCGAATTAAAGCCTGAATTCTAGAGAGAAGTCAGAGACCAAAAGCTAGAGAGATGTGGAAGTGAGGAAGAAATGCTGAAATGGTGGGTTTTATAAGGATGCAGGGTCACGTCGTGGGGGGGCATGATTGAGACTCAATCACGTCGTGGCTGGACGTGATCAAACACATCTTGGGCTGACGTGAATCAAGCCCAATCACGTCCTGGGCTGGCGTGATTCAACCTGTCCTGGCCCAACGTGAATGCTTGCAGTAGATTCCAAATTAGCTTTTTAATTACAATATTTGTCTAATTTTTTATTAAAACTGTTATATTTATAATTTTTTGCCTGAAGTGTTATATGAAAAAGGTTAATATCTTGATAGAGACTAATCATTAATAAAATACATTATAACATAATAACACGAAAATGATTTTGTTGGAAGAAAGTGTAACAGGTTTAATTTCATGTTAAAGATAGATTTTTTTTATGAATTAAAGACATTCATTGCCCCAAGAGGTAAGAAATAATTTTGTTAAATTATGAGATTTATTCAAGGGACTACATCTCTCAAAAGATTTTTTTTATTCAAATGAATAAAAGATGAATTTTAATTTATTAAATTCATACAAAACCAAAGCCACCAAAAACATACGAATGCATTTTAAAAATAAAAGGAGAGAGAATTTACTACAGAAAGAAAAAGAGAAAAAAGAGAGAGAAAACCATAGTAGAGAGAAGTACAGTACAGAGTGCACAGTGTTTCTGGCAAGAGCGATGGAATGGTTAGAAAGAGCTGAAGCGAGTCTACGGCAACGTTGATAAGTTTGATGCCACGTGTAGCAACGAGATCCGTAGACAAGGGAATCTCTGGTGGGGTGCACTTGTGCTGCTCTTTCTACAAACCACAACGGTGTCAATGCTGTGTAGTTCTTTGACCCTACTACTCCCTCCATCTCCACTCTCTGCCTAGCTTTCCCACCAAAACGAGTATTCAATGAGTCCAATGCTTTGCTAGCTCGCAAATACCTGCTTAGTTATATTGGCGAGGGATTTACATTTACTTATATGCAAATGAATGGCCAATGCTAGATTGAAAATAGATACTTAATTATATATGACCTAGATTAGTACATGACGGCTAAAAATACACCAAAAACTTACGGACTGTGCATAATAAATTAAGGACTAAGGAGCAAGGATCTCGAGGAGGAAGAATGGACCAACGAAGTCGCGCCATTTGGTGACGCCGCCAGAGAAGGAAGAGGGATCTCCGGGTACCCCTCATTCCTTCAGTCTCTCTCGGGCTACCCTTTCCTCTTCTTCTCTTCCCCTTTTTCTCCTTCTTTTCTGTTCCTTTCTTTCTTTTTGTGAAATCTGTTCTTGTGGTTCGCCAGTGGGGCACCTTGGCCGCCGGCGTGAGCCATACAAGTGGTTATCGTTGTTCTTTTGCTTTGTTTGTTGTTATTCATATCATCTTTCATCTTTTTCGTCGTGCTTTTGCTTCTTTTTCAATGGTTTCTTTTCTAGGGCAAGCTCCGTCGCCAAGACGCCACCGTGCCGCGGTGTCGCCGTCGTCCCTCGCCGTTTTGGGGTGTAGGCACCTAGGGTTTTCCAACCCTGGTGCTTATTTGCGGGTTGGGCCGGTTTGCTCTGACCCGGTTCCAACCCTAGCCCAAATAAAAACAAAAAACTTTTTTATACTATTGACAACCCCCTTTTCCATACCTACACCCTTAACTTTTGGGCCTGGCAGTTTTGAACAAAATAAATGTTGTTATTTACACCACTCTTTTTTCTCGTATGTTGTAAAAATGATATAATGGGAGAGTCTCTCCAATGTACCTGCCAAAGCAATCGCAAAGTTAAGAGTTTTTCTTTATTAATCAACACTAATTGTGATTTGTTTGAGTATCACATGAGATTTGCTTATTTAGAAATTAGAAGAACATAACAATATCTTGAATTTCCAAAAAAAGAAAAAATATATAGTAGAGGTCATTGATGAGAAATTGGAACCCAAGTCTAACACGTAACATGCTGCCATTAGAGAGATCGAATTGATTAATATTATTGAAAAATTGAAATGGTGATCTGCTGGGTACTTCGCATAAACATAAACTACCACAGAACCTCTATGCATTGGCCACGTGGCTTGACTTTCTCTTACGGCTCTGTCATTTTTATTTTTATTCTTTTTAATAAATTTGACCTTCAAGATGCTGCATGTCAATGCTAAAATCGCCGCCAAAAGCTATTAAAAGAAATCTTGAAGTTGTTGCGTTACTTGAATTATAGATGGTTCAGATTTTTAGGACACATTCTAAACCTAAGTATACAAAGAAGGAAAGCAAACTCAAAATTTCAACTTTCGAGTTTTGCTTCGTTTGGATTAGACTGAAAACGAGATGGAAAAAATAAATGATAACTCAGTAATTTTGTCTCTCCTCAAGTTCCGGATCACTTATCAGTGTGTGATTGGCCATTGCCAACCCTAATATATGCACTTATGAAACTTTTGTCAAGGAAATAGGCTTCGAGCCAGACATCTGCACGTTTAAATATGACATATAACCGAACCCAATAATGAATGATCGCCGAGATACTGGACTACATAGCCAATTTTCAGGAACTTGAATCTTGGAGTTTATGGAAGAATTTTATCCGAAAATTATCCCTGATCCCAAATTGCGTCACATAATGGAGAAAAATACACGTTAAAAATTATATAATGGAAGCAAAAATGGATTTATTGACTTCAAAATAGACAAGTGACACGTTGGTCTTATCCAACAACTACTTTTGAACCACAGATAAAAGCTTCTGCCATATTATTATAAATAAGTATGCTGAATCGTAATCACAAATAGGCTATCTCAATATGTTTATAACTTGCTCAACTTAACAGGTCCCATCTCTTTTGCCTTGGCCCTCAGTAAATGCTTCTGTATCTTCCCAGTAGCTGTCTTAGGTAAGGCTCCAAACACAACTGATTTTGGAACCCAATAAGCTGGCATCTTGGCCCTGCAGAACTTTAGTATATCCTCAATTATACGCTGCTCATTGCTTTTATCCACTCCTGGCTTTAATGTCACAAAAGCGCAGGGAGACTCGCCCCATTTTTCATCTGCCCTTGCAACCACTGCTGCCTCCAGTATTGCAGGATGTGAGTAGAGAGTATTCTCTATCTCTACACTGCTGATATTTTCAGCACCAGAGATTATGATGTCCTTTGATCTGTCTTTAATTTCTATATATCCATCTGGGTGCTTCACAGCAAGATCCCCAGAATGAAACCATCCATTTGCAAAGGTCTCCTCGTTAGCCTTAGGGTTCTTTAAGTAGCCTTTCATCACAGAATTACCCCGCATCACAATCTCACCAACAGTTTTACCATCAGCAGGAACAGGTTCCATGGTTTTTGTGTTCACAACATCCAGGCCTTCCAAGCAAATGTACCTAACACCTTGCCTTGCATTGAGCCGGGCTTGGTTTTCGAGGGGAAGTGATTCCCATTCTGGTTTCCAGGCACAGTAGACAGAGGGGCCATAGGTTTCTGAGAGACCATAAGTGTGTGTGACACGAAATCCACGTTCAGACATGCCGGAAAGAACAGAAGGAGGAGGCGCAGCCCCAGCTGTATTCACATGCACAACATGGGGTAGAGGAAGAATGGTGTCCTCGGCTGGGGCATTAATTATCGTGTTAAGAACCACCGGTGCTGCACAAAAATGAGTCACTTTATACTTGGCAATGGCTCCATACACTGCCTTCGCTGTTACCTGAGTAAACACATGACGGAAAAATGAAATGAGAATGGATAACTGTAAGATTATAACCATCATTTATGTCACTGTTAAAGAAAACAACTCTCAACAAAGTATACACTATTTATTAACAACACAGCAGAGTACTTAAACATATTCTGGTCAAAGAACCTTGTTATCTGAAAACCACAGTGTATTCAAGTTGAGATGAGTTGATTCACTTAAGTGAGCCAAAACCTTGCTACTTGTGTTGGTTTTGTTTAAACATATTAGCTTCAAGCAGAAAACAGCAAATATATCATTCCATTTCAAACATAACAAAAGATTACATCTAGTATATTTAGACTTAAATTAGCATGTTATCACTAGTTACTAAACCAAAAAACTGTGCAAAGACCACTATTACAAAAAAGCACGATTTTGAAATCTTAGTCAAAGTATATCAACTTTATAAATCATGCCACTGTTATTTATAACTATCATCAATCATGTTCTAAATGAGGCATTCATCTACTTGAATTAACATTAATAATTGCATCAAACTTGAAGCCAGAGTTACAAAATATCAACAAGGCATGTACAGAATATCACTCAATTCAATAGAGATAACAAGTTAACACCAATTAGTTTCAATAACTCAAACAAATGCAGAGCTTTTGCCAAAACTTTACCTGGCGAAGGCATATGTTCGTACCACACAGAGCTGCAAGTGTCCAAGTGTAACACCAACCATTGCAATGAAACATGGGAAGTGTCCAAAGATACACAGCACCTTCAGTCATTCCCCAAATAAGAGCTCCACTCAGAGACATGAGATAGGCTCCACGGTGATGTAAAACCACACCCTTCGGACTAGCAGTGGTACCGGATGTGTAACCCAATGCAATGCTCTGCCACTCATCCTCTGGGGGTTTCCATGCATACTCAGGATCACCACATTGAAGAAAATCCTCATATTCAATGGCTCCTTTGCCCAGAGCATATTTAAGTGCCTTAGGGTCGCAATTTTCATCACCGATGACTATTAAAAGTGGAGGGCTGAAGGTTTTGGCCTTCTCAGACCATATTTTCAAAGCTTCTTCAGCCAAAGAAAAAAACTCCTGATCAACTATTACTGCTGCAGCTGTGCAATGACCAAGAAGAAAAGCTACCGTGGATGCATTTAGCCTAATATTAACAGGGTTCAACACAGCCCCTGACATTGGAATCCCAAAGTGAGCTTCATAAAGGGCTGGAATATTGGGTGCAATAACAGCAACCTGTTGAAAGTAGTATCAGAAAATTATGCAATTCGTTACCATTGCATCACCAGAATTTTGCATTGGGCCAAAATAACAAAACTATATTAGAGCATGAACACACTATACAACAAAAAACAATATTCATATCATCACGATTGAATTTTTAGAATTTCCAAAACTAAGTTCTACGCATAATAACTTTAGGAGTCAAATCCAAACTATAAATACAGAATGATCTCAAAATTTTAACTCGCTAATTAAAAACATATTTAAAAGTAATTTTTTAATACAATTTTTTGTACTTACATCATCTCGAGAATAATTTCAACATTTGTTTAGCATATTAAAAATTTAATTTATAAAAAAAATATAAATTAATATTATATCGTAAAATATTCATCCAACTACGGATTGACACTCTTCCTCCGTTAGAAAAAAAAATAATCATCAAAATATACATGTCCAATTAATCAATTAATGTAATTCATCATATTATAGAAACAACAAATAAAGTTAGTCTCTCACTTCAACAATAATCAATTAATTTAATCATCAATAAATTAGAATTTGATAATTAACGTTAATTTGCTTGTTAAACTTGACAAATATAAGTGCAAGTTAAAGTGAGAATAATAAAAAAAATGATAACTGTCAAGTTACAGGGAGATTTTTTTAAATTTAATTTTCGTGTAAGTTTAATTAATTTTAAAAATGATCACATTGCTTTTAAAATAATTATGATAAAACTCGAAAATCTTATGATACATAATAATGTATGATTATTCTAAATTATTATTCCGTAATTTTAAGAATGAAAATAATGAATTTGATATTTTATTCCTAATAACACAACTTGTCGCACTTCCAGTTCTTATCCTGTATAATCAAAATAGATAGAGAGGCAATTGGGCACGTAAAATACAGTGTCCAATATATAATTAATATTAATTTAGGGGAGAAAGAAAGAGAAAAGAGAGTAGAGAAGCAGACATACAGTGTTTCCAAGACCGATGGAATGATTAGAAAGAGCGGAGGCAAATCGACGGCAACGGTGGTAAGTCTGTTGCCAAGTGTAGTGACGAGATCCGTGGATGAGGGAGTTTCTGGTGGGGTGAACCGTAGCAGCTCTCTCTAGAAACCACAACGGCGTTAGCGCTGTGTAGTTGGCGAGGTTCTTGGGCAAGTCATCTATGTCCCGTGGCCGTGCTCCCACCATCTCTTCTCCACGCATGAACGCCACATGCTACCGTTCCAATTACCTCCTTTCCTTATATATTCATTTCTAAACTTACGTGTCAAACTTTTTTAAATAAATAAAAACATTCATTTATCTATAAAAATATATATATGTGTGGGCCAAAAACACATAAATAAAAAGCATTAGAATACATTATCAATCTAAAATTGCCGTTAACTGTAAACAATTCAATTTATTTCAAGCAAATTTTAAATAATTCAATTAATTTTCTCTTTAACGAGTATTTCTATTGATAAATTATTTAGCTCACAAACATTTATTTTTCCCCCCCTTATATTTAATATAAAAAATTAAGTAACTCTCTTCAATTTTAAATAACTAAAAATCATATATTATGCATTAAAATAATACTTTTTTAAAATAATCCTTTAAGCAATTCTCATAATAAATCATAATAAATGTTTTGACCAAAACTACCTAACATTAATGTATTGTATTTCCCTCATCAGGTTATTATAGAACTTACTTTTTTGTAAGTCATTCTATAACTTACTTTAAGGAATGATATTTTTGTTAAAAATAATAAATATAAAAGATATTTTAGATTGGATCTTAATTTTGTTTTTTCGTCAAAAATAAATAAATTGAACCTTATCACAAAATCAAATTTCACTTCTAATTTAGATTTTATAATAAGTAACAAAAGAAATATGTTTTGTGATGTATTTAAATTTTGTATTTTTTTATCTGCTAAATCAAAACTTTCATTCTTCTAAATTTAATTGTCATCTTTTACATTTTCATATCCATGAGAAAGTGTTTAATAATGGTGATAAAAGTCAAATGATTAGTTACATGTGTAATTTATTCTGAATCGTTGATAATGCCAACTCATTATGATATTTATCTTCCCAAATAACACTTATTCCTGTTAGCGCAAGTTTACTTTAAAATAATATTTGTTAGTCTAAAACATATGCAACTAAAGTACCAAGCTAATTTAAACAATATATATATATATATATATATATATATATATATATATATGATTGATTTTAAATATACTAAAACAGTACACTTTTTTTTAAAAGTATTTATCACGTTAAAGAAATAAATTGTATTAATTTCTGTTAATAATTTTTATCATTGATTTTAAATATATTATAATAGTAGATTTTGTTGAAAAATATTTATTATATTAAAGATGGAAAAATTAATATTTTGTGTAATTTTTAATCATTTTTATTAATATTACTTTTATGATTGATATCTAAAAAAATTAAAAAATTTACGGTGTTATGTTATACTTAAGAATGTCTTATTTTTTAAAATAATTTTGGACACAGAAAAAATAAAACACCAATTCTATTAAATTTTTTTGTTTTCATGTATATGAACACAACAGAATCTATTAAGAATGTGTAATATTTGAATTCCGGGAACTATAATTAGTTACTAGTAATTAAAATTTCATATAAAACAACAATACTATTAAAAAATTCTTACCGAAATAATATCGAATGACAATTAGAAAGTTTTTGTTTTCGTGTTCCTAAGAAAATATTCCTTTGGCTGACGAACACAAATCCTAATGAAATTAGATTGCTCACCGTCACCGAAAACGAGAAGAAGAAGTCAACAACAATGAAAAATGTTTGGTCGCCATGACCATTAGTTTGTGAAGTATTTACTTTCGTTTTCTAATTTCTATAGTCTGCTTTTTGGTGCTGGATGGAGGCGTATGAAGTGGAGTACTTACCCCTACCAAATAATTAATTAATACTTATACTTATCCTCAACTTTCTTTTATTTGTATCGTCACACGCATCTGTCATTCAATCTTGGCCTTCTTTAATTCATACAAGTAAATTTTAAAATCGTTGAGATTCGATAAGCTTTCCTTCAGCTGTCAACTGTATAACACCATCGTCCTTTCTTATTTTCAGGTTTGAGATTTGTTATTTAGAAAATTGCAGCAAAACACAATCAATACACACACAAAGTTTTAATATAATTTTAAAATATATTTAAAATTATAATTAAAATATGTGAAATTTCTATTGAGCATGTGAGCACACACACCACATTTATTCACTGGAGATGAATATAACAATGGACCATCCTTTGACGTAACACCTAAGGAAAATGATATTTCCATTTTGTTTGGTTGCCAATCTCCTGAATTTTTTAATCCATGTTGTCTAGAGAATATTGACTTCTTAAAAAATTGACTATTGCATATTTGTGCGACTTCATGCCTTACTCAATTTTGAATTATCTTTTGAAATTATATATATATATATATAATTTAATTATAATTTTTTATGCATGGTAAGTTTATTAATTTTTATGTTAATTATTTATTGTATGTTTTATTGATTTACAATATAATTTTTTTATACTAAAATACGTTGTCATTAAATTATATCATAATTTACTCTCAAACTAATAGATTATTTGAACTCACTAGAATCAGTCTAATAATTAATGTGAAAATTTAATTAGTATATACAGACTACAGAGTCTTTTAATGTGGTTAAGAGTAGCACTCGCCAAATCGGTTATTCTTGCTGGGGATTGATTGTAGGCCCATCAGTTTGGCCTTGGGCACATTATTAGACTATGTGAGTTATGGTGGATTCATCCCAAAATCTAATACACCATTCCAAAATTAAAAGTACCTTTACATTATTACAAGTTTATGAAGGTTATAGAATTCATAATCTTCATATGGATTTGTGAATTCATAAGAACGTCAATCCATAAGTTTTTTTTTTATAAATTATATGGATGGGGCAAGACCATATAGATTAAGTAAGTTTTTTTTTTAAAGTTAAAATATATATTTTCAAATAATTGAAAATAATGGCACATGCAGGTCTCCAACATGCGACCTTCACGTTATTAATGTGATGCTCCAACCAACTTAGCTAATAAATCAATTATACTAAAAAATAATTAATGTTGATACATATAATACTAAATTTTTTAATATATATTTAATACACATATAAGTTTACATAATGATTTTTGTAATAATTAATTTTGATATAATAATTAAAGTATTTTTTACATGTAAAAATCATAGATTTAAATAAAAATTATAGTTTTAAATAAAAATTTGCAAGTTTAATAAAAAATATTAGACTGGAAATACATATATAATTTTTATTAAAGGTGCAAATTTTCATTAAACTTATGATTTTTATTATGGATTGTCCAATCCGTATAACTTAAAAAAAAAACTATTTACGGATTGACAAATCCGTATGTATAAAGCCTGTAATAAAACGAGGGTATTTTAAAAAATGCACTATATCGAAATGATGTATTAGATTTTTTCTGGGTGTATAAAGCTTATCCCTAGTTATGGTTACAATTTTGGCTTATGGAATTTAAATTATCAAATTTGCACATAGTGCTTCTATAGCCATATATTTGATGAAATAATTTACTAGGTCAGACTAACCAGCATACCAAACAAATTGTCCTTCCATTGCATCAATGAAGATGTCTACATACATGCCTTAGATTACAAAAAGTCAAAAATCATTTATGTGAATATTCTTAAAATTGTGTTATGCTTATGCCTCATGATTCTAGGTCTATTCTTATTAACCATGGCTGAATTTTCTGATATAGCAAAGGATTCAACACAAATGAATAAAATGACATTGGTCAAATATGTTGGTTTATTAGATTTATGCGGAAGTAATTTAAGAACCTAGTACATTAGTATGCTTATCGAATCATCATTGTTTCATAAACACAAGGAATATTACCTCTCGGAGTGTAGATCTTTGATGATCTCTCACACCTTAGAATTCTTGCGTCACTGCACGATTGATCTCCTTGTAATATGTTGATGGTAGACCTTCCAGATTATCTCTCAAGGGGAAAAGAGATAGTGTGTGGACACTTTCTCACTATTAGGATATGACCTTGCATCAACCTCTGTGATTACTCTCTCTTTTTAGAGAGGGTTAAGTATAGTATATATATATGGGTTTTTAGAAAATCTAACCCTTAGGTGTTAATGAACTTTAGGTTTCTTGGACCCTTTTACACACTAAGCCCTATTGGGCTTTAGTGAAAGAGCAAAAACCCAACAAAATAGTCAATTTTTGTTTATTAATTTTCATAAATAATATGTTGGTATGACAAACAACTGCATATTATTTGAGTGGATAAATTATTGCTTAGTTCTTTTTTGTCTTTAATAAAAGTTGATTAGTCATCTTTATAAATTTACATATTCAAAATTACCTGAAAAATGTGCAGGAAACCTAAGAGGATTTCTTCAATGTCTGTAGAAGAAGTTCGCAAAGCCTTTGGCACTGATGAGGATCTTATTTTGGTAAGCATCATATACCTCAAATCATCTTTCACTAAGCTATTTGATATATGCTACTAAACATTGCCTCAAAATTTTTAGCCCAGGATCTGTTAACTTTAATTTTCAATTGACCAACATTCAAAATAAGTTTAAGAGGTATTGAGGAATGCTAGGAATGGTCTTAGGTGGGTAGAACCTGAGATGTATTCATAGACTCTGGCTAGTTATTGAGTATCATAGCACAAAGACATGCAGTTTTCCTTTGATAAATTTAAGGCTCTAAGTGCTAGTTTCGCATTGAATTAAGGCGAAAATACAAGAATCCCATTTCAAGATCAATTCAATTTTAAAGAAACCCCAGTTGTTCAAAATCAAAACTCTATAATTAACTTGATTCCTTCACATGACTACAAGTTTGTTTGATTTCTCTTTTGGAACCACAAAACTTGACTCTAGAGCCAATCAAACTCGATCAACATGTTTAGTACTTTTCTGTGATTTAGTGAAGTAAAGTTGAGTTTGTGTTGACGTTATTTGAGTAATTTTTATGTTAATTAAAAAAATTTATACTAAATTTTATTTTTAATTTGATTCTATAATAAAAACATCCAAACATACATCAAGGTTGAAGGAAACTTTTACTCAAACATATGTTTATGATATTGTGTGAAACTAAGTGTTATTGTATTCCTACTTCTTACTCTACTTGGTTGGTAACTTGATATTATAGTGTGAAATAATGATTTTTTTTCCTTGCATGACCAACCAAATGTGCTTGGAAAATAGCAGTAACCATCATCAACCTTCTCCGCAAAACCTTCTATCGATGTCAGTACTGATTCTTGATTTTCTTTACATGTTCTGCAATGATTTTGCCAGTTCTGTTTTTTTCTCCCTCATATTCATGTAACATATTCCATGAGTATTTTAGTTGATACACCTAACTTTTTATTTAGGCTTGAATACTTTTTTTCCTGCAATTTAATAATTTTTTCATTTTCCTGCAATTTAATAATTTTTTCATTTTCTTCTTAAACGGTAAAAAAATGTTATTTAAAGTATTTTAAAAACAAAATAAACAAAATAAATATATTTTGTAAGAATTAAAATGAAAAAATATTAAATTACTGGAAAAAATTAATTCTTTTATTCATTATATTGCCGGTATAAACCTCTTAGAATTAAAGTACATTCTAACATATGTAAACCACGTGTTCTTTCTAAAAAAACGTGAGACAGTCGTTAATGGATTCGCAGTTCAATTGCATTGCTCTACCTGCACAAAAAGTTATGAAATAATTTTTAAAAAGAAGTTAATTTTTGTTTACATGTCTTATTTTTCATTCTGTCTGCTTCTCTGACTATCGGATCATGTGATATTGGTATTCTTAGATCATTCTTCGTTAGGCAGATTGTTACAAACCATGTAAATAATAGTACAATACCTAAAGTGCGATAACCTTGATAATGCCAACGGATTTAAAGTCTGGACACGAATAAATAGATTATGTTTTTATACATGTAAATAAAACTAAGTTCAGATTTGAGGAAGAAAGGTATTGCATATTTACTTATATACAGTTACGAGAAATTGTGAGGATATCAAGTATCGACCAAATTATACATGTTTTTAATTTCCTAAAATAAAATTTGAACGCGAATGCCATACTGGAATCCCGTCTTACACGTAACATCTGATCTAACAACCACTGCCCTTGATCAACAACTAGTACTAACGAACGAAGTTACCAGTACCATACTTGAACACGTGTTACCTGCTTTTTAGATAAAGTTGAACAAAAAACAACAGAGCGATTGGTAGACAAGGGGAAAGTTACCAAAAGGTTTAATTTTTGTTATAATTTATTAAATAATCTAAATAAAATTTGAAAGGACTTTGAATTTTTTTATACTAAAATAGTAAACAAGTCAATATTTTATTTTAAAAGTTTACTACTTCAAAGATTTTTAATTTTTTAAAAAATATTTATATTGAAATCGTAATTCAATTTATGACTTCAAAATCCTTCTTTATTTTTTAAGTATTAATAAAAAATAAAATAAAAACTTTGATAACAAAAAAATACCACTAAGCAAGGTTTTTATTTTTTTATTTAAATTTACTACTTTAAAATTATAAATTTAAATCTTATGTTTACATTATTAAATATTAAATAAAACAATATAATAATTCTATAGAAAATATTAAATAAAATATAAAAAAGTATTAAATAAATTAAATATAATATAAAATATTAAAAAAATTAATGTAAAAAATTAAAATTAAATTAAATTTAGTGTTTTTGTTTCAATATTTTTGTTACTGACAACTAATATTAAATTCTTTTAAAATATTTTAATTAATTTTTATAGTTATTATTAAGTAAATTAATAATTTTGTACAGTAATAAGATGAATATATATAAAAAATATTAATTGTATAAAACTGAAATACATAATCATACTAATTATTCATTGATTAATATTATTTTTCCTTATTAATTTTATGTTTGTGTTTAATTTGTAATATTTATTTTATATTAATTTATTATATTATTTTTTATTATTTTAATAAATATTTTTATTAATAAATTATTTTCTATTATTAATATTAAAATAATTTTATCAAATAAAATTAATTAATAATATTGTACACAGTTATTAATTTATTTAATGATAATTATAAAAGTTAATATTATTTGATAAATTTTAAGTTAATATTATTTGTTAATATTAGTACAAAAATATTAAAAATATTGATTAAAAATTGAATTATAAATTAAAAATTAAAAGTAATTTTAAAAAAATAAGACTTTGAAATCATGAATTAGTTTATGAATTATGACTTCTAATAAATATTTTAAGAAAGTTAAGAGACTTTGCAATCTTAAAACAATTTATGACTTCACACTAGTATTAACAAAAAAATTCAGAAATAGTTTGTTTTTATGATTTTAGTAAAAAAAATAAAAAATATGCAATTATTTACAATTTTTTTATAATAAGTTATAGAATATTTTACTACTTATTTTTTTTTTAGTTGTTAATTTCAAACTTATTTGTATTTAAAAAATAATAATTTATTTAAAATATCCCTTTTTTATAACTTTTCCGTTAAACAAGATAAGGACACAAGGAGTTGGGGAATTAAAATTAAGAAGGTGTGCTTTCATTTCATGAAAAGAATGAAAACTGTTTGGGAATTTAGAAAGTTCCATCATGCGAAACATTTGAGACCAAACGGAGGATAAGCAGTGTAGGAAAAAAATAAATACATTTAATAACAATTTTGGTCTCATTCAATTTTCTATACATGATTTTTGTTCTTTTATTTTCATTTGTACAATATTTTAATTATTATTATATATATATATATATATTTTATAATTTTGACTACTTTTTTTATTTTCCATACGTTTATTTTTCATATTTTAATTGATTAAATTATTTTTTAATTGAGGTCTACGAATTAATTTGTCCGAGAATGTTGAAGAATGGAACAAACTGCAAAGGGTCACTACACTCAATAAAAAGTAATTAATTTATAATTTTGAATAAGTTATTATTTTTTCCATTTCATTATAATTATGTGTAAGAATTTTTATCCAATATAAATGTCATTTCAACTGTTGAATGTAATATTAATTATTTTTTTACTTATATCTGTATTAATGATGAATTACAAAATTTAAAAATAAATTAATAATGATGTAAAATTATTTTTATAAAGTTATTACTTTTTTTATTGTTTTTTCTTGATAAGTGTAAAAGGAGTTAAGATGATCATTATTTCAGAACGAAGAAAGTAATTAATTACAAAATCTAATTAAAAAAGTTATTATTTAAAAAGCTGGATTACTTAATATTTTATTATTATATCTTATGATTAATGTTAGTGATTCACCAATGAATTACTTAATATTTGTTAAATTGTGGATTGAATCAAAATTACGTAATATTTTAAAATCAGAAAAAAATTATGAATTATAAATTAAAAGAAAATCAAAATTATCGGTTAACATTTAAATTTTCAGTACTTTTGCTAAAATAATTCTTGATTAACTAATTCTTCACAATATATCAAACTTTAGCTGATGCTATCCGTACTTGCTACTTCTGTTATTTTTTTCTTTTTTCTTTTGGTGAATTCTGGCTACTTCCGTTCGCCACGGGGTGCGTAGTGTAATGAATCAAAAAGAGATTCGGGCAGGCCATGGCATTGAACTTTCAACTGCCTCGTTTCCACTTGTCCGGTTGTCCCCTTCGCCACCGAAGGAAAACATTAAAAAAAGCCTACTTGGTTAGATAGATAAGACATATCATATTAATATCTCAAAAGAGACTATGATATCAATTTCATATTTTATTATCCCGTTATTTTTATTAAATCAATTCATAAAGCAAATATGTGCAAAAATCTTGTTATATTATTTACAGGAGTGACAAAATCGGATGGATTCATTGAACCATTCTCCTTCTTTTTTTGTTAGTTGATTTCTTTAATTTATCGGCCCATTTCTACTCATCCTACTTAATTCTCTAAAAAAAATAATTGAGAGTGATATAAGATTATAAGGTCGGTTAATTTGTCAATATTTTTTTAGCAAAATATTTAGCATGTAGAAAAAATTTAAGTATTTCTCTCAAATTTTGTTTATTATAAGTTTATATATGAAGTTTAATTTGGATATATTACTATTATAAATCAATCGAATATTATTTTAAGTTCCTTTTTAAGTGTACGGAGTTTTTAAAGTTCCTTTTATTAAAAAAATTAAGTAATTCTTTTATTAAGTATTTATTTTATTAACAGTATATATATAAATACCTTTATTATTGGATTTAAAATTTTGTAAAAAATCTAAATTTCAACTTATAAATTTTCAAATTGATAGTTGTTATTCAAAACTGATTACTAATCATGTCGAGAATCAACGTGAAAAAAAAAGCTTTTAATGGATTCCGATGTTAATTCTTGTGCATATTAATTTTTTAAGTAAAAAATACTTTAAAATAAAAGAAGAAAAAGAATAATAAATACATTTCTAAGAGTGAGAGATGGTGATTTTTTAATGCGTAAGAGAGATGATGATTTATTCTTAAAGAAAAAATATATATTTTTATGAAATCTTATTTTTAATTTTGGTAATTTCATATTATTTAATTTAAATTATTTATTTTATAAAAAAATTGTTTTTAGTTCTTTCTTACCGATGATATTGATGTCATATTTTACATCATAAATATATCATATTATTTATTTATCGTGCAAATTCATAAAAATAATATATAAAAACAAACAAAAATAAGAATAAGACACAAAAATAAATTTACAATAATTTTTGAAAAATTATTATGGAAACAAAGATAAAAATGGAATCAACAAAAATTAAGATTCAATGTGTTTGAAAGGAATATATTAATAACTTATTTAAAAAACATTTTTAACTTCAGTTTAATCATTTTTAAAAAACACTTTATTTGCCATGACAATAGAAGCTAGCACCAATTATAATAATTATGTGAGAAAAGACTAAAAATAAGTTTTTTTTAAAAATATAATAATTAAATTAGATGATATTAAACTTTGAGCAATAAAATAAGATTTTACTAAAAGAAGTAAAAATATTTTTTGTTCTTCTTTTAATCATCACTCACTTTCTTAAAATAATTTTTATTTAACTACTCTTTTGAGTTAATTTTTTTCCTCCAAAGCTCAGGCACATATCCTTACCTAAAATGTCAAAGTGTTTTCCCAGAAATAAATAAACAACAATAGATATATACTTAGTATATGTACGCATTTTCTTTCGATGGCCACGAGAAGCCACCAAATGAATTTAGATTAGAGAGCACTGCAAATTTGACCCAAGTGTTTTTTTTTTCTCTCCTTAAAAAACATTATAAAAATTAAACTAAATATTATTTATAATTTTCATTTCTTTTAATTTAAAAAATATTTTAGGGAAGATAAAAAATATGGAATAAGGACAGAGTGAAGAAACTCGGACTAGAAAGAAAGAAGAAAGTAAGACAAAAAAGAGAAAGGATAGAGAAAAAGAAAACACACTCAAAGTAAGTTTGATTCATCAAAATAAGGTATTTAAATTTATTTTTACTTTTTTTATTAGTTTAAAAATTTATTTGATAAATAATTTTTAATAATTTTTAGTATTTTTTGAAATATTATTTTTTAAATTTAGCTTTTAGCTTTTAATTTTTATATTTTATTTCAATTTTATCTTCAATATATTTATTCAATTTTCATATTATTTATTTAAAATAAATTATGAATTTTTTTTTATCATTTTATACTTTTGAATTATTTCAATGATTAATTTTATCCAACGCTTATAACTTAATAAGTTAATTGTCTAACTTCTAACTACCAACTAGTTACGTCAACATAGCCTAAGCAAAAAAGGATAAAAAGAAGAAAACAGAATAATAAAAATGAGATATTTTTGTAAGTTATTTGGTAAGAAAAATAAAAATTATTGTTTGAGCATAAACCTAACACCTTATTTTTAAATATACCCAAAGAAAATTTTACAAACTAAAAAAATACAACTTATCAATTAAGATAAAAATAAAAGTAATTTAAAATTTAAGATAAAAATGAAATTTACTATTCTTCACTTCATCTACGTATTAAAAACAAAATTCACGATTATTTCACTCATCTACGATTTATACTGTAAAATATGAGTTGAAAGAATAAAGATGATGCTATTAATATATTTTCTTAGATGTGTTTATTAAATTTCTTTGATTTTGAAAAGAGAGAAATATAATCAAAATATCATTATTCTTATTTAACATAATCTAATAAGATACTAAATAAAAAATATTAAAATTTTGTAGTACTTTCAAACAGAAAATAATAAAATAAAATTGGAAACTATGTAATTAACTTTAATTGATTTTTTAACTTGTTGTTTTAATAAAGTTTATAACCTTTGTTTAACATGACATTTTAGTGAAAATATTTGTTTCTTTCTTTTTTCTAGCTTGATATTAATATAAAAATGAAAAGAAGATATTAAAGATATCATTTCATTACTTTAAATTTTTAAAAATAAAATATAATATATAGTATGATTTTATAAATATTAATATAAAAAATATTTCAAAACTAAAAATTAATCTCATACATTTTAAATATTTTTTATTTATGACTGGATGCGCGTGGTAAAGTTAATCTTATATATTGATTAAATAAAATTTAATGTATTTTGTTAAATATTCTAAAGATATTATCATAATGAGTATTTTTTGTATTAAAACTCACTAATATCAACCTAGTGGTAATGTTGGGATAAATGCGCGTGGTTGTATGGTTATTTTTCATTACAGCCATTGTAAAAGAAAATAATTTTCCTTGGATAAGTAGTTTTATTCTCGTAATTAATGTCTTGAAAACATTCCCCATTGGTTAACTTTTGTCTTCTTCTTCTTTTTTTTATTTTTAAAACAACCTTTTGTCTTCATCTATTTATTTATTTATTTTATTCGTAGTATTTAATCGTACTTAGCTCTTATTTTATTTATTTATAACTTATAATTTTTTAATTTTATAATACTATAATAGTATAAGAGTCAGACTGTAGAATAGAAAACAGAAAGAAACAGGAAACGGTGTCATTCAGCTTCAACGAGGCGATCATACTTCTATCGGTTCCAATCCGAACAGACCCACCCTTCTCTTAATTTAGGTAAACTTACCACCTTTTCTATTTTTTTCTCACTACCCTTATAATTTCTCATCCTGTTTCTGATTTCTTTTAGTTGAGAACGATGGTTGTTTTCTTTTATTGAGTCACACTTTGCTCTTTTTTTCATTTTTCATGTAATACGTAGTTGCTGGGTTTTAGGTGAGAGAAAAGTGTTCGGAATTTCCGAAGTTTTCTGTGAATATGGCGAATAACTTAGCGGCGCAACTGGTTGGTTCAGAGATACATGGATTCCACACATTGCAAGGTACGTACCTCACTATTGGTCTTTGAATTATGCCTATGTTTATTTTGATCAAGTGACTAAGATGCGTTTTTTTTCTTTCTTAGTTAATAATTATCGACGAGGGTAATTTATATTAATGTTGTGAGTAGTACTAGATGTTCAAACACCATGTCCTGATATTTAATTGGAACTAAAATGATTTTACATAAGATGGTCCCTAGGTTTGATAAATTATCTGATAAGCCTACTATTATATGGATGATAATTTTTGTCATCTGGTTGGAGAGGTCAGCCCTTTAAATGGATTATAGAACCTTGTGGGATTAGTCTTTGGTTTTGGGCTGGAGGATACCCCGTGTTTACAAAAAAAAATTGTTAGTTTTTGTTAGGCTATGTCAAAGGGAAAGGAAAATATTGAAAGAATTAACCTTCTCCGTTTATTTGTTGTTCTGACATGTTTTCTTATATATGCGCCAGATTTGGATGTGGGGAGCATTATGGAGGAAGCAAGAACCAGATGGCTCCGTCCCAATGAGATTCATGCCATGCTTTGTAATTACAAGTATTTTACCATTAATGTCAAGCCAGTGAATTTGCCAAAAAGTAATTATCATTTAGCTGCAACTTAATGTTCGTGAATGGATATGCATCATATCCGTTCTGCTCTATCGTGCATTTTCTTATAGACAATGTGTCATCTCATTATATTCATTTGTGTCTTTTATGTCTGCATATCTTAATTTCCATAAACTTTTGGAGCTTTTGTGATCTAGCTTGTTTTATAAATTGTGAGCTTCTGTGCCCTTTATTGCTGGTTTAAAGTTTATTTAGTTATCATAGTGGCCATAATCATAGTTAAATTGATTTTTTTTTATGGCTAGAAGAGAAGATAAAAATTCTTATATTGACTGTAAGGTCTACCCTGAAGTGTGTGTCGCTATACAACATAAGCTGGTAGTTCTAGAAATTTGATTCAACAAAGTACTTATTATAAGAAAGAGGGCTCAAAATCCAAGGATAAGATGGTGGAAACTAAAAGAGGAAAAACAAATAGAGTTCAAGAAAAACAAGTTGCATGAAGGGCCGTGAGAGTCTGTTGGAGAAACAAATGAAATATGGAATGTGGTGACTATGTGTATCCAAAATGTGGGAAGGAGGGTGGTGGGAGAAAGCAAAGGAAATAAATTTTTTACAAAGGAAACATGGTGGTGGTTTGGAAAGGTGTATGAGGCAATTAAACAGAAGAATGAATACTTTAAATCTTTGCATAAAAGTTCCAATGATGAGAACTTGCAAAAGTTTAGATTAGCAAGAAAAAATGCAAAGAAAGCAGTGCGGGAAGCTAGAGGCAAAGTTTTTGCCGATTTGTATAAAAATTTTAGGAGTAAGGATGGTGAAAAATGTCTATTCAAACTTGCAAAAATGAGGGATAAGAAGAGTAAAGACCTCACTCAAGTTAAATGCATCAAGGATGAAAATAAAAAACTTTTTGGTAAGAGATGAAAATGTAAATGAATGATGGATGAACTACTTTAACAAACTTTTTAATAGGGATAGCGATAAAAGTGAGGTGGACTTGGAGGACGCTTATGATGATCTGAATAGAAGATTTTTGCGCAGAATTAATACACATGAAATTAAGGAGACTTTAAAGAGGAATAGAGCTTTGGGATTCGATGACATCCCTATTGAAATGTGGAGAGTCCTAGGGAATGTGACAATAAAATGGTTGACCAATCTTTTCAATAAGATTCTTCAAACAAATAAGATGTCTGATGCTTGGAGGAAAAATATACTTGTGCCTATTTACAAAAATAAATGACATATCTAAAATTGTTCTAATTATAGAGACATTAAGCTTATGAACCATACTATGAAGTTGTAGGAGAGATTTATTGAACATCGCTTGAGGAGAGAAACCAAGGTTTCTGTAAATCAAATTGAATTTACGCCAGTAAGAAGTACCATAGAAGCCATTTTCTTGATGCGACAATTAATGGAAAGGTATCGAGAAAAGAAGAAAGACTTACATATGGTGTTCATAGATCTTGAGAAAACATACGATAGAGTCCCAAGAAAAGTTTTATAATGATATCTTGAGAAGAAAAAAGTACCATTAAAGTATATAAATGCAATCAAGGATACGTATGATGAGACTACCACATGCGTGATCAAATAATTTTTTCTATCACAGTAGGTGTACACCAAGGTTCAGCTCTTAGTCTTTATCTCTTTGCCTTAGTGATGGATGAACTAACAAAAGATATTCAAGAGGAAGTGTCGTGGTGTATGTTTTTTGCAAATGATATTGTGCTTACTGATGAGACAAAAGACAATGTTAATAGAAAACTTGAATTGTGGAGAACCACTTTGGAGTCTAAAGGATTCACGTTAAACCAGAGCAAGACTGAGTATATAAAGTGTGAGTTTTCGCTGGTAAGAAATGGTGATCAAGAGCCTGTGTATCTAATTGGTCAAGAAATACCCAAGAAAGATGCTTTTAGATACCTGAGATCAATTTTGTAAAAAGGTGGAGAGATTGATGAGAATGTAAATCATAGAATCAGAGCAGGGTATATGAAATGGCGGAGTTTATCTAGATTTTTGTGTGACCGCAAAATTTCCCTTAAGCTAAAAGGAAAATTCTATAGAACATCTGTAAAACCTACAATGTTATATGGAGCGGAATGTTGGCCAACACACAGGCAACATGAGCATAAAATAAGGGTACCAGAAATGAAGATGTTAAGGTGGATGTGTGGTCATACGAAGATGGATAAGATAAGAAATGAAGATATTCGACGAAAGGTAGTAGTAGTACCGATGAGTGAAAAGATAAGGGAACATAGATTGAGGTAGTTTGAGCACGTAATGAGACGACCCTTGAATGCTCTCGTAAGAACAAAAATTTGTTACCAAAAGTTTGACACAAAGAGAGGTAGGGGTAGACCGAAAATTGATCCTTCCACTTTTTTTTAACCTCCTCGTATCTATCATTTGGTTCATATACCACCAATCCCAATTAGTTTAGGTTAAAGGTGTTGTTGATGTTGATGTTGAAGTTTCTATTCTTAAGAGGATCTATTTTCCTCTAATCTCTTTGTAATCTTCTGCTTTTACTTTAATAATTTTCTTATTTAATGCACCATTTATTTGTATATATCATGAATAAAGCAGTATAAGGTCTCAGTGCAAGTGACTTTCATTCATGGAGCTAATGGAATTTTGATTAGTTATTTTGCATCCAAATAAGTTTTCACTATTAATGATTAGACAATGTCAAGTATCTTGTGAAAATGTTGTTGTTGTTGTTATAATTATTGTTATTTTGTGTGTCAACAGGTGGTACTATTGTCTTCTTTGATCGCAAGATGCTTAGGAACTTTCGAAAAGATGGGCATAACTGGAAAAAGAAAAAGGATGGGAAAACCGTTAAAGAAGCTCATGAGCACTTAAAAGTGAGGATTTTCATTTTCTTGTTTGTTTTATGTGTTAATTTTTTATTTTTATTTAATTTAGTTTCTTTAACATATTGTAGATGGGATAATTTATCATTTTTTGTTATGTGGAATATGAATGAATTAAACACTGACACGGAGATGAGAGGGTATAGCAAGTAGCCTGACAAGCATTAGATGTGGTTAAATCTTGAAAGACATAAGGCATCTTGGAGCTCAGTTTTCTATTTTACCGATTTTATTGATGTTGTCCAATTCATTGTGCTTTCTCTATAAATAGTATTTTTTCTTTTAGGAGAGTTTTGGTGTTTAGTGGGTTTAGATATTGTCCTCTGCTAGATCTGCAAGTGCTGAAGTTTTAACTGGTGACGTTTAATTTATATAAGGCATTATCTTGGATTTGTATGTCATATTAGATTTTTGTACAATGATCCAGTCACATATCTATCATTATTTCTGGGTAGCATTTGGGAAACAGATCAGTTTGTGGCTTTCTGCTTTTAATTTTATCATCAAGTTAAGTGTTTATTCTGTACGATCATATAATTCCTTCCTCCAGATTTTGTTATTCTTGATTCATTAGCATCATATCTGATTTTTGACATTCTTTCTGGTCATTTTTTTTTCTTTTCCCCATCCATCAGGTTGGTAATGAAGAAAGGATCCATGTATATTATGCACATGGCCAGGATAACCCAAATTTTGTCCGAAGATGTTATTGGCTGCTTGATAAGTATGCATGTCAGCTGTTTCTTAAAGCTCCGATTCCCAAATTTTATGCATGTTCATACTGCTGAATTATGTTGTAGTATGGTGCTTCTGTTATTCTTGTATATATTGGTTAAAGTATAAATTAAAATAAGTTTGCTGATTGCTAATAACAATGTGACTTAAAATTGTTTTCACTATTTTCTTTTCAGGAGGATGGAACACATAGTCCTTGTTCATTACCGTGAAACACAGGAGGTTGTTTTCAGTTGTTCACCATTTCCTCTATTTTTTTCCCTTTAAAAAGTTCAATTTAACGTCACAAACCATGATTTATTTGTGTCATGTGTATGTTGTTTTGTCTAGAAGAAAGACCATATACATATATAGTCATTAGTCAGTTTGTGATTTACTGATTTTTAGCCTTTTGAACATGTCTGGATACGGCATCATTATGTCTATAAGTAAATTTTCATACAGTGAAAATGCTTTTTCAGTTGGTCTGGATGAAAACTTCATTTGTTTTCTGTGTATAGTGCACAGGCTCGTTCATTTTGGGTATTGTGAAGCAGCTGTGTATAGTGTTGTTTTCCATTATGTGTTTGAAAGGATATCCATGCCCAACAATGGATTTATACCAGTTTTGATGATGGATATAAGCTCCAAAAGTTGATTGTAAGGGGGGTAACCATTTTTTGGTTCAAGTCCATTGGTTTTGTCTTATTTCCTATTTTGGACGGTTGTGCTGTGGAATGGCAAAATATTAACAGAGCCATCATTAGTAGGAGCATGACGGCTTATTAGCTTGCATTAAAAATTGGCCAAGTACAGCATTATACATTCTATTGTATAAAACCTTTTTTTTTAATGAGCTGTTAATGTGAATAGGTTCTTTAAAAATCGACAGTTTGTTATTGTACTGCTTTGCTTTAATATACTCCAGTTTCTTTTTACTTAATATTCGCCTAGTATTGGAGTCTAATTTTCTCTATTGTATTTTTTTCAATTAAAGAGGTAACCCTGTGGCTTTTGTGATAGAGGTGACCCATGCTATATCCCTGGAAAAAATTTAAGTTTCAAAGAACCCAAGGTTATTTTCTTGCAATGCTATTAAAGTGTTTGCTAATATAGAAGTTATATCCCACTCATTGTTTCATTATGTTGAAAAGTGCATTTATTTCTCCTTCCCGTCTTCTTTTAGCATTTTAGAATAAAGTTCATTTTTTCCTCTCTATAAACATAAAAAGTAGTTTTCAAAAAATGCTTGTCAGTGCTAGGATTTAATCACTTAGTTTCTCTTCATGAATGACACTTAGCAATTAAAACATCTTTATAATTAGAAATAAACTCATGTTTAAGGTGACATTTGTTCTCTAAAATTTGATTGTGAAAATGGATATAAATTGGCTGTGACATTCTTTGGGTTGTTGTTTATGATACAGATACAAGGTTCTCCCGTCACTCCTGTAAATTCACACTCCAGTTCTGTCTCTGATCCTCCTGCACCGTGGATTTTATCAGAAGAAATAGATTCAGGAACCACAACTGCATATGCTGGTGGTGAGAAATAACTTCTATATTTGTGGTCTATCTTCTTAAAAGTTGTACTGGTGTAAGCTATAAATATGTAAGGCTAATGAATAATGACATTTGTTTAAAATATTCATATTTTAATTTTGAAGATGTTTAGTGTTTGTTTGGAAACAATGAGAGGCAGGATAATGAGTTGCAAGAAAAGAACATGTGTCACGTGCATGTCTTTATATATTGCAGATATATTCCTTCTACCTCATTTCTGCTCATCTTTCCAAAGGAAGCATAAAATAATTTTTTTTTACCAAGGGAGTCTAACTCAGTTGGTTGAGCAGGGTGCGTGAGTTGTTATAAATTTCATGGTACACATATTTGATTCCTACGGATAAAAAAAAAGAATATTTTTGTTGGTTTATAATGCTGTGTATATCTGGTTGTTCAGTGATGCCTGTATTTTATTAAAAAAATATAAACGACTAAATAAACTATTACTGTACTCGTCTTTACTGGATAAGGTGTATAATCTCATCCTTTCTGATTTGGACAAAAACAGACATGAGTAACAATATAAATGTCAAAAGTCATGAACTCAGACTTCATGAGATTAATACACTTGAATGGGATGACCTAGTGGACACAAATGATCATAACGCCTCTACTGTGCCTAATGGAGGTAAATGGTAGTTGATTAAAGCACAATCAGTCACTTGTCTGGATTGCACCATATATTTTATTATAACTTAAAATTAACTTTTTGCAGGCACTGTTCCATATTTTGATCAACAAGATCAAATTTTACTGAATGACAGTTTCAGCAATGTAAGATAATATTATCTTTCTTCTTTTATTTGTATTCATGACTTTTTTTTGTTGTCTTTTTCTCATTTGAGTTCTGTGATGGACAGTTAATTCTTTGACTTTTTTTTACATGGGAAATAAATTTTGTTAGAGAGAAAATGAGTGAAGCACTGGAGAATAACTAGGGGGAGGATAAGATATCCTCTTTTCTTATTTCTAATATTAATAATGGAAAGGTCAAGAAAGGAGAAAGATTCCAAGATGCAGCAAGGCTATTCAATATCTTTGCATGTTGATAGTGAAAACTATCATGAAATAGCCATGAGCTAATCACCAGAGAGAAGCCAAAAGTACAAACCTATCCTAAAGCAAACCAAGGGGCCAAGAGATCCTAAAATTGCAGGCATTCTTCTTCAACCAAACAGGCTAAAGAACTGTGAAAACTGCAGTGTCACAAAACTTTTGCCTCCTGATTGTTGGTCCTTTGAAATTTATCATAAGACCATTTCATCCTATTTAAAGTATATGTAATAGAGATTTTATTATATTTCCTAGACAGCATGTTTTATAGATGTTCAGTCATTCAGACTCCAGGACATCGGCATTTAAAGTGTCTTTTTGACTATTTTATTATTGTTTCATTATACATGCTTAGGAGTTAAGATTCCATTTTACCTTTGTGATACTATTTTCAAATCACATGTAATCACATAAAAAAGGCCGCAGCCATTTTGAAGAACAGGCCTTGAAATTATAGTGAAGGAAATATTTATTTTTACTTATTATACCTCACTTTTATCATTTCCTTTGCTTCCTCTTCCTTCTTCTCCCTCTTTTTTTCGTTCTTTTTTCTGAAGATACTTGCTTTTTTATAGCCGCTGCTTTGTAATACTTGCTTTGTCACCAGGTAGCCAACAATCTATCTGCAGAAATTCCTTCTTTTGGTAATCTTACTCAGCCAATTGCTGGGAGCAACAGAGTTCCTTACAACTTTTCTGAAAATGTTACTCTTCAGACGATGGACAATCAAGTAAATCCACATGAGCAGAGGAATAATGCAGTTTCCTTAAGTGGTGTTGATTCCTTGGACACTTTGGTCAATGATAGATTGCAAAGTCAGGACAGCTTTGGAATGTGGGTGAACCACATCATGTCTGATTCACCATGTTCAGTAGATGACCCAGCTCTTGAATCACCAGTTTCATCCGTTCATGAACCATATTCGTCTCTGGTAGTGGATAGTCAGCAATCTTCTCTGCCAGAACAAGTATTTACTATCACTGATGTATCCCCTACATGTGTATCTTCCACCGAGAAATCAAAGGTTTCCTTTACCCTTCTTGTAGATCTACTTACTAGCAAATATTATCTGCTTTAAGCATATCTTTCTTTAACAGTTAATTCTAATGTTCTATTTGGTTTCTTACTTCTTAGTTGATTCCTTAGTCTTTTCTTTCAATCTTGATTGAGTTCCTGTTGAATTCCATAGCTGTAAACTGCAAAACTATAAACTCCAAGGATTATGAATTATTAGTTCTTTTCAATCTTGCCAAAATCATTTTTAATTGGTGTTACGAGTTGCTCTTTGTCTACAAGCATGCACATCTTCATGTATACAAATTGTAACAGAATTTAACAGAGTACATACTTGCTGCTTGATGAATTCATATGTTTGCTACCTGTTATTTTGACTTTCTGAATTCCTTTACTTGCAGGTCCTGGTGACTGGATTTTTTTCTTAAGGACTATATGCACCTTTCAAAGTCTAATATATTATGTGTCTGTGGTGATGTTAGTGTTCCTGCAGAAATTGTTCAGGTTGGGGTCTACCGTTGCTGGGTATCACCACATTCTCCAGGATTCGTGAATCTCTACTTGAGCATTGATGGCCATAAGCCTATTAGCCAAGTTGTTAATTTTGAATATCGTACTCCTGCTTTGCAAGATCCTGCAGTTTCAATGGAAGAGAGTGACAATTGGGATGAGTTTCGACTTCAAATGAGGCTTGCATATTTGCTCTTTGCTAAACAATTGAACCTTGATGTTATCTCCAGTAAAGTATCACCTAATAGACTTAAAGAGGCTAGGCATTTCGCCCTCAAAACATCATTTATTTCCAATAGTTGGCAATACTTAATCAAGTCAACTGAAGACAACCAAATTCCGTTTTCACAAGCAAAAGATGCCCTATTCGGAATTACATTGAAAAACAGACTAAAGGAATGGCTTTTGGAAAGAATTGTTTTAGGCCGCAAGACTAAGGAGTATGATGCTCATGGCCAAAGTGTAATCCATTTGTGTGCAATTTTGGGATATAATTGGGCTGTTTCCTTATTTTCATGGTCAGGCTTGTCATTGGATTTCCGTGATAGGTTTGGATGGACAGCTCTTCATTGGGCAGCATATTGTGGAAGGTACAATACACAGACATCCCACTTGTTTAAACCATTAGCCCTTCTGTAACTACATTGACCTAACAATCCTTTTTTGACATGGTTTCACCATTCATGTTCTTTTCTGTTTCTCTTTTCCCTACATAAAGGCGCACATTAACATAATCAATGTGGATTTAGCAAGATTTTGGGTAAAGTAGGCTGTTTGAACTTTGAATTAAAATTTTCTTATACATTTGATTTAAAATTTGTATCTTCAGGGAGAAAATGGTTGCAACTCTGTTGTCTGCTGGGGCGAAGCCAAATTTGGTCACTGATCCTACTCCACAAAATCCTGATGGATGCACTGCTGCTGATCTTGCTTATATGAGGGGTCATGATGGCTTAGCAGCTTATCTTTCAGAAAAATCTCTGGTTCAGCACTTCAATGACATGAGCTTAGCTGGAAATATCAGTGGCTCACTGGAAACCAGGACTGATCCAGTAAATTCTGCAAGCCTTACCGAGGACCAGCAGAACATGAAGGATACGTTGGCAGCTTACCGAACCGCTGCTGAGGCAGCTTCCCGCATAAATGCTGCGTTTAGGGAACACTCTCTAAAACTGAGAACTAAGGCGGTTGCATCTTCCAATCCAGAGGCTCAAGCACGCAAAATAGTTGCAGCAATGAAGATTCAGCATGCCTTTAGGAACCACGAGACAAAGAAAATGATGGCAGCTGCTGCTCGCATTCAGTGTACGTACCGTACATGGAAGATTCGTAAAGAATTTGTTAACATGCGTCGTCAGGCTGTTAAAATCCAAGTAAAAGCTTCTCTTCTAGTTGGCACATACATTAACAACAGATTTTGTTGGGCAAATTGACTAACATCTGTTACAATGCAGGCTGCATTCCGGTGCTTTCAAGTTCAGAAGCATTATCACAAAATTCTTTGGTCTGTTGGTGTGGTTGAGAAAGCACTGCTGCGTTGGCGTTTGAAGAGAAGGGGCTTCCGTGGTCTCCAGGTCAAAACTGTCGAAGCGGGAACCAGAGATCAGGATCAGCAAAGTTATGTAGAGGAGGAATTCTTCCGGACTGGTAGGAAACAAGCTGAAGAACGCGTTGAGAGATCTGTAGTACGTGTGCAGGCTATGTTCCGTTCGAAGAAAGCACAAGAAGAGTACAGGAGGATGAAATTGGCCCTTAATCAAGCAAAGGTGACAGTTAATCTATACATTTAATTAATCCTAGGAGGATTTGGTTTTGCATGTTTTTCACTTGTAGAATTTTCCTTTGTGCAGCTGGAGCGGGAATACGAACAACTTCTTAGTACTGAAGTTGACATGCAACTGTAGATTTTGTAAGTTCCTCTTAACCGTTTAAGACTTCCTTAGTATCCTAGAATGGGTCATTATATAAAGTTTTCATCTGTCATTAGGCTCTATGGTTGAAACCTCTGATGCAAAGATACTGTGCCACCCCAAAGTTTAATATACAGAATACTAGAATAGTTATAGCTACAAGCCTGGTCCCGGGATGGTAATGAGCTTCTTCGTTTCTTTTAACTAAAGAATAGCAGAGGCAACAAAGAACAGAGCCATTTTTTATAATTATTATTTATAGGCGCCAACACATCTTCAGTATTAGCCCATATGTACAAAGACTTTTTGTTTCTTAAATTACCATATCCAATATCAGTTATCTCTCTAGATTAATGATTAAATTTATCATGATACTCACCGATATTATGTTAGTTAAATCTAAACTATAAACAAATTGTATCAATAACAAAGAGCACGAGATAATCCAATGTCATTTGATTGGTATTTTTTACGGGCACGGTTGTAAATGTAAGACTATAGGGTTAGGACTAAGGTAGGGATGAGTAAAGTTTGGTCACAATTTAGTTTAGTGGCTTTGTTGCTATATGAAGCCTGCCTTAGTAGTGCGTGCTCCCACTGTCTTCCGGAATATCTGCCTGTGCATAAACAAATAGGACACGGTCCTCTCTAGTGAAGAGAAAAAAAAGAAACAGGATTTAGGTGAAACACATTTGTTGAATCCTTTGTGAGGTGGGTCCCATCCGAACCTTGTTTTTCCTTTGCATTATAAACAAATATTCCTAAAACTTCATATCATACCATTTTTATATAATTCTTCAAAGTATACGGTTGCATATATTAATAACAACTAGATTTATACTTGCATAGGCAATAAGATATGACACAATTGGTAGATTGTGAGGTTCTTTAATCATGTTAGTGGGAATTCAATTTTTGACTTGTATATAGAAAATACTTTGTTGGGAGGAAAATATTTGTGATTTCTACACTTCAAAAGATTGAGCAATGTTGTATCTTTCTATAAACTTCCATACAAATCTCTCTATTTAGAACATGTTTAAAAAATATAAAACGAATTCAATATTTATGATAAAGAAAGTAGGAGAATGTTGTAGGATAATATTATTCAAAAAGATTTACACATTTATATCCGCGTGGCGATTGTGTGTATAGAGAGCGAAAGAGAATATATTAAGTGACAGACATGTGAGAGTAGTGAATATAAATCAATAATTTTCACATAAATAATCAATTAAAACAGAACTCACGTATTATTTTTTAAGTCATTCAAATAACCTTAAAATAACTTCTGTTTTTGACTATCAATATATGTGTATTTAAGATTTAGCCTTATCATTTCCAATCAAACTAGCCTTTTCATTTTGCACGCTTCCTTATTGAGGTCACTTCAACCTTCTGAAGACGGATCAAATGATAAGGCTATTTTTATTTGAGAATGAAGGAAACAAATAATTATTAAAATTACAAGAATGACTAAAAGTCATAGCCTTTTTAAGTGATCAATGTGACCATTGACATGTATGATCAAAATTTACCCATCGTATTTTCAAATGAAAATAATTCTATCATTTGATAGATATCTATGAATAATAATTATGTGATTCATGCACATCAAATAAGCTTTTACACATTTTTTTAAGGAAAAAAAACTCACTTCAGAATTGTGTTTTTGACTGCTAATATTTTCATAACCTAACATTTTAAAATTGTGGAATCAAAAGTCAAAACCTAAATACTTGTGTCCAAAATATAAGTTGTTTTCTTCAAACCACTAAAGTGGGCAAGAGATTTATTTACATGTATGAACTTGCGATGTTGTATAAACCTAAAGTCTATTTGAGCAAATCTAAGCTGATCTGGAGCCATCTTTCAACCCGAGTTTCGTAAATAAATGAGATTGAGAAAAGTGGACTAACAAATTATCATTGGTCACAAGTATCCTAAGATTACAGCCACCAAAATATTCTCCTTAGTCCTTATGGCCGCAGTGTCGATTGTCAACTAAACGAAAAACACTGTCAAACGTGCACAATCACAAAGTGACATTCAAGCCACCATTTATTAACTAATAACTAGGCAATTTTAATAACCTATATATATAGAACTGCAACACAAGCTTGCAACTGACACCAAAAAATATAGAAACAAGTATGTCTCGTTCATAACAAAGAAAAAGTAAAACCACCATTAAAGTATATCCAATTTACATGAACAGAGATACGCTAATGTGGAGACTGCATTAGCATGAGGATAATAAAGAACAAACACTTGTTCTCTATTTAATGTACTGAGAGAGCCACTGAAAGCCTTCACCATACCCCATCTTGCGGACAATACTGCACATGAAAACCTCCAAAGGACGAACATTGGAGTCAACCAAATTAACCTTGCCTTTGCCTGTGGTGAAGTTAGTGAGGCCCATATGATAACGTAGTTCATCCTCTGAAGCAGCATAAGGTATGTCAATCTTGTTTCCCAAGATGAGGAAAGGCACATTTGCTAGTGACTCGTCAGAGAGAAGAGCATCCAACTCCTTCTTTGATTCTGAAAACCTTTCCTTGTCAAATGCATCAACCAAGTACACTACAGCATCCACCTACATGATTTCATCATCATCAAGCAAATTAGGCTGATTTCAAAGCAATAATGTTTTGGAATTTTAGAAAGATGTCCATGTCAATGTTTGATTTGAAAACTCGATAGCAATCAACATATGAATTAGGTATTAAAAAACAACCAATCACATACTCATCTCTTTTTGTTCTTTTAGCTACTTGCAAATGTGCAATTAAGAAATTTACTTATAAAACATATACATCATTTAGCATTATTTGTCAAATCCATATTTCCATATACCCAAGTGGCATGGCATTTACGAAACAGAAAATTCAAGCTAGCATGCTTTGACTATCAATTCAAAAACCTTATTATAGGATGTAAAATTACAAACAATCTAACATACCATGCTCAATAATAATAATAATGAACTAAAGGAACTAAAACCATTCAAATGTCATGTATTCATAAACATGAAGTGAAACTGAAAAATTGAAATAAGAAGAAAAAAAATATAAGAAACCTGAGCGTAATAGTCCTTCCAGACCCTGCGAGCAATCTGGTGGCCACCCAAGTCGAAAGCCTTAAACTTTATCTTCCCAATACTCAACTCCTCCGAAGTGGGATATTGAGTAGGTTGATGCTGAACAAGTCTCTGCAAAATTTCAATTTACCACTTAAAAAAATTATTATAAATATAATTAAAATCAAAATCCAATCCAATAATAAGAATATCACAAAAGTAAAATTAAAAAAGAAAAAAAAAAACCTCGTCTTTGAGCATGTGAAGCAAAGTGGTCTTCCCAGCATTATCTAACCCTAGGAACAAAATCTTCGCCTCCTTTTGCCACAGACCAAGGGTGGCCAAAATTCCATAGAACCAATCAACAAGAAACATCCTTTTTCTTTTTCTTGAGAAGTTTCACAAGTGGTGTGAAAAATAAACAACAAAATCTCCGACAAGGTCGCCGGAAACTCCAACCGGAGAAGCCAAGAGAGAAAACTAAACTTCCTAAGTATTAAAATTCAGAAGAAGAATCGACAGAGACACCAAGAAAACGCAACGCGAAAAGAAGAACCAGTTTTCTTTTCTTTTCTTTTTGTTTTTCTGCCTTCAGTTATTTTTCATCATATATTGTGGGCGAGTGAATACCGGTTACCGGCTTGGCCAGTGAAAGATATGGACTGAGCGGTGGCAGAGGAAAATGAGCAAATATGTTTATGAGGGCAAAACAGGGGAAACTGGAGTAGCCGGTTATTGGGTGGAAATTCCAGTTGTGTGAATTTGATTGGTTGGTACGCGTCATTGGGTTTAACAGTTCATAGTTCATACTAGAGCCTCATAAATAATAATAAACAAACCACAGATTTTTCTTAAATAGTTAGCTCCAGAAAAGCTAAACAAATTACAAAACGTCAAAAACGACGGAACAAAAAAAAAATTACACGTACGGGAAAAGTTTTTGTTACATATCTACGAAAAGAATCGCGTGTGTGAAAGGCGTTTTTGAATTCGTTTCAACTCGACAAAGTAAAATGTTGCTTTTTATCCAAGTATTTTTTGTCCTATATGCAAAATTACTAATTACAGTAAATTTAAAATAATAATAAAATATTAATCTCTAAATCAATTTTATTTAAGTCTAATTGATAGTAAATCAATCAGGCACATTGTAAACTCATGCTTCTATCATAATATATCATAGGGCATACGTGCAAATTGTCTTAATGTCATTAGAGCATGCATGCAGGTTATGGCATTGAAACTCACTTTTGTTCTAATTTCCGCAACACATGTCCATTACAAATTTATAATCAGCGTTGCCCTTGACTAGTATTCTATAGTTTGTGAAACTATCTCTTGTGAGAATAAATAGAGAAACAAATTTAAATTAGTTTAGTGGTCATCTAATTTATTTTTTAGATTTAAATTAGTCTTTTAATTTTTTGAGATTCAATTTGCTCTATTAATTTTTAAAATCTATTCAAAGAAACTTCATTTTTTGACTATTGGGTTGACAATGTTAAGAAACTTCATTTTTTAACTACTTAAAATCACTTAATAACGATTTTAAACTACTACAAAATATATATTTAAAAGATATGACCAAATTTAGATAACAAAATCATTTAAATTAATTTAGATGGCAGGATTAAATTAAATATTTTAAAAATAAGATGACCAAATTAAATAAAAAAATTATAGAATTAAATCAAATCAATTTTAAAAATTAAATTATCAAATTGAATCCAAAAAAAAAGATAACAAAATTAAACGAAAAAATAAGTTAGAGGATGAAAATTAATTTAACAAAAAAAATAGATTAAATTTAAATTATTTAGAATATGAGATATAAGAATGAAGATGACATGAATAAAATAATTCTCATATTGTTTAGTTAAAATAATAGAGAAACGACAAAATATAATTATATTAAATGACTTTTCCACTCTTATAATATAATAAAATTAAATTAAATTACGACATGTTATCACTCAAGACCTCAACCCAATAAGGCCTCGCTAGTTTCCACATTTTGGCTTAAAATAAAAGTATTTTAAGAAACATCTGGATAAGTTGAGTCAATAAATAATTGGTGGTAAAATTAAACTCATTTTTTTTTAAAGTGAAATCTCTTGTTCAAATCTTGTAAATAAATAAAAATAATTAAAAAAAAGATCACATTAAAAATACTCAATCAATTTTTTTGGCAAAAATTAAACAAAACTTGTGAATATTATGCATTAACGTTATGACCTAAAAAAAACACACCGGTAGGATGGTTACTAATGATAATCCATCTAAAGATTGAATAGCTACTGATGATACTCATCCCAACACTAATGTCATTCTGCACCCATACAAGACGTTAATTACCTCCAAAATGGAATACACTTATTCTAAAAAAAATTATCACGCTACGAAGTAGGCGTTGAAATGCCTTTGTAGGTAGCCAAAACTATCACGTCCTCCTGGTTGCTACGCATAATCAAATCTTCAATTCAAAAGTAGACGTGACTCCATAGAGTAACCTTGTTCTTAAAATCTTTAGTGGGTTAAAAACATGATGCCCTTCAAATCAAATCCAAGGTAGATATATTATGGGAAAATAGATGATGCAATGTCACTATAAATAAATAAGTTTGTTGACTTTTGTAAGTGGATCGGAAGAAAAAGCTCAGTTTCCAGTCAAAATCTTCCGGGAAGAAAGTGGAATAAAACTTTTCCAGTATTATTGTGTTTCTCCCCAGTCATACATAACCCCTACAACAGAATCCAGTGTTTCAAACAGAAAATATCCCCCACCCCACAAGAGAAAATATCTAAAGATACAAATTTTGACACATAACATAACATCACTGCAGTTGTATTAAATAATACAATCAAAATGAAATCATCAAAAGCAAAAACAAAGAAAAAACCTCTTCTGATGTAACTGCAGACAGTGCTAGTAGATCAAGGAAAGGGGGGAAATGATGCCAGAATCTACTTAATATATTGAGAGACCCACTGGAAGCCATCTCCATATCCCATCTTGCGGACAATGCTGCACATGAACACTTCTAGAGGCCGAAGGTTCGACTCCATGAGGTTGACCTTCCCCTTCCCCGTGGTGAAATTGGTCAGGCCTAGATGATAACGTAGCTCTTCTTCTGATGCAGCATATGGAATGTCAATCTTGTTGCCTAGCACAAGAAATGGAACATTTGCCAATGATTCATCTGAAAGCAAGGCATCAAGCTCCTTCTTTGATTCTGCAAACCTCTCTTTGTCAAAGGCATCAACCAGGTAAACTACCGCATCCACCTGGAAAACCAAAGTGCGTGTGAATTCTAAAGCAATACCAAAACTTTCTAAGCAGCATTTGGAGCCATTGCATTTTTGGTATGTGTTTACAAACAACAATTACAATGAATCGGATTAGAAGGTAAGGTGCCAAGTTCAAGGCAAAGCTTAGTCGGATTCTTCCCCTAGGTTAACTACCTTTAGCTTTTGATAAGACAATTCAAGCAGAAGACTAACTTGAGGATGTCACGTGGAAGCTTTCCTAAATCCATTTGACCAGAGCAGGAAAACTACTTATACATGTAAGGATATACCACCAAACCTGTGAGCCTTCTCAAATTCAACAGATTCCACTATAGCAACTAAACTCTTCAGATCAGGAATCGCCTTTCTTTCACGCCCTGAGCCTGAGTTAACTCATTTATCTTAAGTGAAAAAACAATCATGGATAAAGAAACCACCAACCTCAATAAGCTATGGCTCAATGGAATACAAGTCATGCATGACACACAATGGCAGAAAAAAAAAACGTGAAACAAAAATATATACTTGAATTGGGAGTGTTGACAGGTGATGATCTAAATACTCCATATAATAAACATCAATCTAACTTCATGCCGATCTTAATGAATAGCTCTCCTCCTTCAAAGCAAAAGAGTGTATCAATTACAATTTTTGCTTCATTTTAATTTCAACAGGATGTACCAATTTATTAGATCTTTCAGAGATCTATGCATCCCTCACTTTCCTGTGTGCTCTTTTCTTTCTAAATCATTCGGAAAATTTGGTACATGTTACAAAAGATACACGAAAAACACACCCTGCAACGTTGAAAGAAGTGCTATCTGTGAAACGTTCACTGTCGATATTTACCTCTCATGAATCAGATAAATAATACAGTCATACAGAGACCTTTATCTATGCCACCGGGCACATATAAAAATCAAGCAAGTTGTAATTTCAAAGGATTCCAGAACAGCAACAGCACGTCAACAAAATATCACAGGAAAAAGAGTTGAGAACAAAAACAACTCATGTGAAAACCTGGCACACCAAATAGGAAGCGAACAATAATGAATAAACCAACCAAAGCTAAGAGAGTGGTGTCAGCCAACCCTGAAGCCGTTGGATCTATGAAAGATTAATTAACAAGTCTCAAACTGATAACAGGAATCAAAGGATTGACAAAGTGATAACCAATGCCCCCTATAAAAAATACCTCGCACCTCTTCTTGACGAGCACAAAAGAAATACCATTTCGTAGAAGCCAAAGATCAACTTGAGCTTATTATTTACCACTCAAGATTTGAATTAGAATTCACAAATCTATAACATCCAAATCCCACCGTAAGCAGATATGCACCAAAGCTCTAACAAAAAAAATAAGAATCCCACGGCCACAATCCAAGCCCCATTTCTTAGAAACTACGAATCACATTAACAGTGCACAATACACACATCTTATCATTGAAAAGGGAAAGAAAAAAAAATCAGAAATTGATAAGCGAAAATGAAGAGATTGAACGACCTTTGCGTAATAGTCTTTCCAGACTCTGCGGGCAACTTGATGACCCCCCAAATCAAAAGCCTTAAACTTGATCTTCCCAATGCTCAATTCCTCCGAAGTGGGGTGTTGGGTCGGCTGGTGCTGAACTAATCTCTGCAATTGCATCGAAAAAAATGAAAACTTTTTTTAATGATAAAAAAAAAGGTATTTGATTTGATATTTTGATGTTAAGGGAGAGGAACCTCACCTCGTCTTTGAGCATGTGAAGGAGGGTGGTCTTCCCTGCATTATCGAGACCGAGGAAGAGAATTTTGGCTTCTTTCTGCCAGAGACCGAGGGAAGCTAGAATGCCATAGAACCAATCGAAGAAGAACATGTTTTTGAGATCGAAACGAAACGGAAGGGGAATTGCAGAGCAGAGCAGAGCGAGTTTTTGAATCTGGGTGTGGTGTGTGGGAGGAGAAAGAAAAGTCCCAGATCGCTGGTTCCTAACCTAGATCCCACCGAAGTCTTAGATTGTCCTTTAGGCGAAAATTAATTCAGCGTTCCAAACGCATGTGGTAGGAATAGGAACGCACCTCATTTCTCTTTTTTGTCCCAAACGCGACATCTAACTAAGAACAGGGATCCGTTATTCTAAACCAAGCTTGTGGCTCTCTCGCGTGTCATTTGTCAACTCTGATTTTTATTATCGTTCAAATATTAATAAAATAATCTTCAAATTAAACCCTTAGGAATGTTTGGTTGAGGAGAATTTTTTTTATAATTGGAAATCATGATTTATGATTTCTGAAAAAGTTAATTATTGATAATTATAATTCTTAAAAATATATAAATTAATCTTAATATATTAATTGAAAATTAAAATTTTATATAAGTAAAGTATGTAATTAAAATTTTCTCTCTACTAAAAAAAGTTAGATTTTTATCTCCTTTCTTAAAATGTTTTGGCAAGAAAATAAATTGAAATTAATTTCTGAAAATCATAGTTTACCTACAATTTTTTTTATTAACTGGAGAAGAAGAAGAAAACAAAATCATAAATATATTTAAAACAAAATCATTTCACAAAACGTTCAAACCAATTCCATTTTTTTCATTATTGAGCCTCCACCATCAAGTTCTTATGGGCCACAAGCCCATCCTTCCCCTTACAGAAATCCATGCCATTCCCGATACGCAAAGGGCACTATCGTCATATCAAGGAAAGTCTTAGGGTTTCGCCTCACAAGGTGGCATATATAATAGCCCACCTACATCTTCCCCGAAATTCTGTTCCGCAGAAAACCTTAGCCCAACCGGATCTTCAAGATTAGGGTTCGCTCTGTTCAATTTCTCTAACACGTTCATACTTTTTTGTTGCTCTCTTCATCGTCTTACATTGTGTGCATTGAATTGCAGAGATGGCTAAGTCGAAGAACCACACCGCTCACAACCAGTCCTACAAGGCCCACAAGAATGGCATCAAAAAGCCAAAGAGGCACCGCCACACTTCCACCAAAGGGGTATTCTCCTCTTCTTTTCTTTCTCTCCTTATCTACGTTTATATATTTTCCGATGAATCATATTTCATACCCCTGTTTTTTTTAAATGTGATTTTTGTTTTAATGATTTGTTGTTGGAAATTCATATAGATGGATCCAAAGTTTCTGAGGAACCAGAGGTACGCGAGGAAGCATAACAAGAAGAGCGGTGAAACAGCCACGGAAGAAGAGTAAAGTGTCACTCTCAAATGGGGCTATTAGGATTTGATTTGTATTCAAGTCCCATATGTTTTGTGACAAATCTATCTTTAGTAGTATAGTCATTTTGATGAGTTAATTTAATCCAGAGAGAATGCAGTACTTTCTCTTATAGCATCGTTGCTGGTTTTTGTTAAGACCCCTTCAAATTTTATCGATGCATTATTATTCAGTTGTTTATGCTTTCAGTAACTGCTATAGTAATGTTTATTTTTTAGTATGCTTATGAATATAATTATATCTGGGCAGATGTCTTGGATTTGCATATAACGTGCTCAGGGAGTTTATTTTATTTTATTTTGTTAATTTCATTTAGTCTACTTTGATGTGATAAAGCTATAGGGGAAGAACGGTATATTTCTAACTGTCATTTGTGTTATGATTTCACTTTGCTCAGCTATCGGTTAACGTCTAAGTTGCAATTTTCCTGTTATTAACACTGATGCTTTGGTAAAGAAATGAACTAAAACACATGAATTAGGGTATGTTTAGATATTTTTTTTCATAAATGTCTAGGATAAGAAAATAAGAAATAAGCTTTATAAGCTAAAATTTATTTATGCACAAACTAAAATCAGATTTTGGAGAAGTTGATACGAGTGTTTCCAAGAAGATAATACGAGAGTTTTGGAGAATTAATTTATGTATAAACAAATTTTAGTTTATGAATTTTTTTTTCTTTTTTTCCCCCCCCTAAAAATACTTATAGAATAGTTTATCTAAAAGGATTTTGATTATGAAATTATTATCGTGATCCTCATTTACTGTTTCCATCTAATTAAGCAAGCATACATAGCCTACCGTACGTAATTTTCCATGATGATCTTTACACGAATAAAATTGGTTGAGCTTTCAGTGTTTTATGGATTTTTTAATTTTGGTGATCGGTATGATCTTGTTTAGCTGCTAGATCGTAGAATGATGTGAGCTGACAGCTGAGATTTTTATGTTGTGTGACCGTCTGTTATAGGCATATATTTTGCGGGGAAGCATTTAGACATCTTAACGATTTTGCTAATTATTATTATTTCATATTGCTTAAAGAACTTTATAGTAACTTCCTAATATTCTTATGTGGTAAGAGGCTAAAATATTTTTTTTGTATAATAGTTTTTTAACAAGTTTTCTTTCCCTTCTATCCTTTATCAGGTTTTTTAAGAATAATAATTAGCAAAACATTCAGCAATGGAAGATGCTAGACATCATGGACAATTATTTTTAAGGTGGTGTTACAAACGAATAACTAACTGGGGACAAAGTTAATTCTTGCAAATCCCGTAAAAGATCTGTTCATTGAAAACTTTGGTAATCTCGCATAAACCCAAGAGTGAGTCTAAGTCTTGATAAAGTGAAAATTAAACCACTGTCATAGACATTATACCGAACTAACCGATTTCCCTGGTGAACAAGGAAACCAATTGAAACTGCTGATTTAGATAGCTTATTATCTGATTGGCGATGTGAATTTTGTGGTAGACCTAGTGTAGTCTTAAAGAGAGTGTTCCACATGGATTATCTCATCAATTTTTATAATTTTTAATAAATTTTAATCAATTAAAAAGAGTATATTAGAAAGCATTTTTTTAACATTTATCTAACATAATAGTATAAATGTCATAGTTGAGAGTTGAGTCTTAAGAGTATAAACATCCTGCTACAATAAAGTAATTAATAAACAACTATTCCATCACAAACACTTAATTGGTGAACGAGTCAATCGGGTAGAACTCCTCTCCGATTAATGGAGAGACTCATTAGGAGAGAGACATGGATCTTTGGGGAGAGATTCTTTAAGAGAAAGGTAAACACATGAGAGATAAACACATTTATATCACATATGTCTATCTCTCTCCTAATAAACCTCTCCAGTTACTCTCCATTAACTAGAGAGGATATTTGTCCGATTCAACCAACTCTACTAGGTACTCAGCGCGTTAAAGTGAACCAATAACCCAGTTACTAATTTAACAAACAAATGCCACTCACACAACTTGTTCAGCAAATCAGATGCATGTGAAATGCTTCATATTTGCATCATATGCACCAATAAACATTAGAAATATTTGGTAGACTGATACCAATGACAACCATGGCCATAGGAAAAAGACTTTCATCCAATACTAATTCGAAGCTTTACGTATTGCGTAGTGAAGCCAAAGGTGTGTCGACGAGCATAATTTCATAATCTCTGAAGGAAAACTGTTGATGGTACATTGTACATACATGTTCGGGTGCAAGACTAGAAGCACTCTAAAAAAATAGGCCGCTGTCAAAGGCCCTCTCATTGACTATAATTAGATGAAGCAAACTAGTTTAAAAACTGCAATAATGAACATAAGCATCTTTGACAGGCACTAAGAATACCAAGTAGAAAAGACACCATTACATGTAAGCTCCGGCAGTTATTCATCATCAGGTCATTATTGATATCCCTCAAACGGTTCCCCTCTTTTACAGGATTCTGAATGTGTTTGTGTCTTCCTCCTGAAGATGAATATTTTGGAAGTCCCTAATACAAGTAAATTTCTTCAAAATTTTATACTTTGTTTGGGAAGATTAGACAGCAACTGGTTCACTTACTGGGCTAGAAGCTTGTGCTTTAACCTGCCTCAGTAATATAAGATACAAGTGTTAAGGCGCCTGCAACAATAAACTAGCTGTGTGTGTGCAAGTCTGAAGGTGAATGTTCTTTGTTTTTCCTTATTGTTATTGTCTTAATAAGGTTAGAATACAAAAGTTATTGGAAGTAAATTAAGGATTAGCTCACCTTTGCTGATTTGAATAGTTCATCAAGAACCTCGGACAAAGTTGGATGTGCATGAACTGCAAATTTTATGTCCTGCATTGTACCACAAAACGGTGAAATTTACCAAACAGGCAGGATAAATAAGAGTCAAGACTTTGTGACCATTATTCGTAACTAATGCCAGATACACATAAATGTGATAGAAAAATTTACCTGAATACGTGTCCCTAATGCAATTGCATTGGATGCTTCATGGATGAGATCTGCTGCATGCAAACCGAAAATATGAACTCCTAGTATCTCTCCATTGTCAGGTCTGTATATCAACTGCAAGAAAGCATAAAACGACAATTAGCAATGTCAAGCTGGTGAAAACAGAGAAATAAATGCATCCAGAGAAAATGAGAGCGTAGAACAAGTCTCGTGACCAAATAATTTTGGCACTGCCAAAGTAACTCTACTAGAGAGCTCATTAGCAAAATTTCACACCTTTACAGCTTCTTAACAGGAATAGCATTAAAAGAGAAGATACAAAAGTATAACCTTGGCTAGTCCCTCTCCTTCGTTTTCTGCTAGAGCTTTTGTGTTAGCTTTAAAACTTGTTTTGGCAACACTTACTTCAAACCCCTCTTTTTCACCTTTCTCCCTTGCTTGAGACTGCAGATTTTTATGTTTGATCACAACACATGAGAATTCACGTGAAGAACGAGAGGCAGTAATTTTATTATATAAATAATATAAGGGAAAAGAGGATGGAAAAGAAGAATGGAGAGAAGGTTAACCACACATGAAAGAAAACTCATTTGTTGCAATATGTTGCAGTGAATGACACATCAAACAAAATAAAAATATGATATACCTCTGTCAATCCAACCATGCTGATTTCAGGATGAGTGAAACAAGCAGCTGGGATGCTTAAATGATTGAGCACGAGATCTCTTCCAGTGACTTGTTCAACCACTGTTAGACAATTTTTTAATCAAATGATATTGCAGCAAAAACTAAATTTTTTGGAAAAATTACCTGAGTTACCACTAACCTGAAATTCCTTGCGCACTGGCAGCATGAGCAAGCATCATCTTGCCATTTGCATCACCAATACAGTATAAATGAGGCACCTATCATTCCACATCCTATGTCAGTAACAATAAGTCAGAGGGATAATTATTAAATGAGAAATTGAGACAAACCAGCTTGCCATTTGCATCAATTACTTGCATGCGCTCATCCACAGGAACAAAACCACGCTGTGTTACCACATCAATCTGTAGGTACAAGTTAACAAAATATACAATTACTTCCTTTAGAGAAAATCTCCTAATCCTAAGCATATCTCCGTCAGAATTGCTTACATTCTCCAATCCAAGACCTTGTGTGAACGGAGCCCTTCCGGTTGCTATTAGTGCAGCATCCACCTTTAGCAAAGCAAAGACAGCAATTTGTAATAAATCTGAAGTAATTAACTATACAGGTAAAAGAAAAGGGAGATCAAACTTAAGTTGGTTACATCCTAGTCCAAATTAATTAAGAAAACAAACAATAGAATATAATGAAAAATATGAAAACTACTCCTAAGTGATCATCTAAGATACTCTACAATATTTTAAGATACAATAATGATATTATGAGATATTTTCTAGATATTCTAAAACTCCCGCTTAAGCTAAAAGCTTACTAGGCTTTAAACTATCTACAATTAAAAATAAATAAATAAAATAAACAAATAATGCAGTGACACACATAGAAGGCAGGAAACAGACTAACTATCAAAAAAATGCCAAGTAACTAGCCAAAAACATCAAACCTAACAGACTAACTAACCACCAAAATCCAAATACAAAAAACTGCAGGCCAAAGGAGCAAAACAGCCACAGTAAGGTGGTAAACAGAGGCAATGAGGAAGATGGTACAGTGAGGCAAACAATGGCAAAGGTGGAAGGAAAAAGGGCAGCGCACACACAACAAAGGCTGGCCTGACATATTCCAGTGACCACTTTGATACTGCAGTTTATGAGGTTTAGGTAGCAAAACAAAGACTATATTAGACTTATCTATTGTATTGTAACGTGGTAAATATAAAGCACTAGCTCCTATTTATACTAATACTAGACTTCTAATTCTAATGACAATTTTAAAGATACAATTAAATAACTTAACATATAATTAAATATGAAAACAATAACAATATAACATTTTATAGATATTCTAAGCTCTAATGACAATTAAAAATTTTCTCCCTTCTCTCATGGGAGAACTGTTAACAATTGATAATAACAAAGAGATGAACCTAAAAGCTTTTTGGACAAGATCAAGCTACCTCCAGAGTGTCTTTTGGTTCCTTCGTTTTTGCATCAATAAGTTCAATCAAGACAGGTTTCCCATCCCTTGCAGGCGTGATCTATACAATAAAAATGAGGACTGTAGCATGTCATAGTAGCCAACTAATAAAATTATATCAAGAAATTACAAGATGTTGTTACCTTGGTTGCAAAAACTCCAGTATGATAGTCGATATTCCGGGGATTTATAAGGACCCTCTGAGCCAACTTGCTAATTTCAGGATCAAATCCAGGCATAAGTTGATCTAAAGCTTCTATAAAAGTAACCTGCAGAATACCAATTATTACTTTGCTAATCTTTTCAGGAATAAATTAGGGATCATAATTTTTTTTTAACAAGGAAATAGTATAAAGATTAAATATTTGTTAACTTCTTGGAGTAATAAAAAGTATAAACTGCAATGTGATTTTACAGAACATCGACATATTTCTGATGTCAAATGATAGGATCAATTATTTGTAAATATTTCTCAAGAACAAAAGGTAATGAAAAGAGAAAGAAAAAGTATCACAATTCACAAAGATGTGCTACCTCACTTCCAAGTGCTGTATATACATCACTGAATTCAAGACCAATATATCCACTTCCTACAATTGCTATCCAATCAGGAACAGACTCCAATTTGAGTGCGTGATCACTGGTAATCACAGTCTTCCCTGAAGATAATTTTTAGGAAAGTTTTCACTAAAAAGTAATCATACCCAACAAAACTTAGAAGCAATCAAGAGATGGAAAAAACAAAAAGATACAAAGGTTTGAATTTATACATCAAACTTGTGTCATAAATTAGAGAGAAGATTTCCTCATAACATAAATATAGGACCAGACAGAATTTTTAAAGTTTTGAATTGGATGGAAGCTAAATTATACATTGAATATATGTACTTATGTTAAGAAAGGGGATGAATTAGGATATATGGGAGTTTTGTGAGACTTTTAATTGCTGAAGATATAATGACTATTTCAGTTTACTTTATGACCGATGTGGACTGCAAAAAGCAAAGCTGTAGGACTGCATGAATCGCTAAATTGACTTTTCAGATTGGAAATCAGAAGATCCGTCTATAGCGAAGAGTTCCTTATGCACATGTCAATGGAGTCTAATAAAAAAATATGTCCAATTTAAAATGATCACCCTTTTGTCCATCGCATGCTTAGCAACTAATAGCACTCTAGTTTCTTGTAGCTGGAAGACAAGCCTAAATCCACTGAATTCAGTAAAACTAGAACAAGGAACATTAAATATTAATGTCACAAAAGGAAACGATTGATATGTACCATCAATTTCAATGCCCTTAGGAACAAAAGGAACAGAACCAGTAGCAATGATGATATCTTTTGCAGTTACTATTTTGTCTGAGGAGCCAACTTTCACCTTTTGAGGACCCTGCACAGATTGGTAAATAAAGCAGCAACCAAAATGTCAAAATTTTCTTTTTGCCTTTTCATTATAGCTTGACTAATAAACAAATAGCTCAATTCCCTAATAGTTTGTCTGGAATGTAAAAATAAAAAGGAATTTGATTTCTAAATCAATTTCATCCAAATAATTTGCTATTTTCAAACATTCCAAACACAAAGCGAGTGATCATACAAATATCTAAGCATTTATAATGCCACAGAATCCTCACAGGCAATATGTCACATTACCAGAATAGTTCCAAAACCAGTAAGTATGTCTACTCCGAGCGCTTTCATTGAGTTGGTCAAATTATTACGGATTTTTGAAGCAAGATTATTAGCATGATCAGCGACTCCTTGTCTGTCATAGCCGGCAGCAGAAACCTAAAACGAGCAAAAAGTAAAGCAAAATAATTATGTGAGTGTCAATCACTCTACAATCTACACATCTACCATGTAATAATATTCTAAGAATTTAGTTGTCTTTCTGTCAACCAATTAGAAATCATTGTTGACATAACTTTTGTAACAATTATTATAAATTCAACTTACTATACATGGCGTCATGTTATATACGACGTTCATTTTAATTAAATTCTTATTCTAATTTCATTACAAATACTCTCACATAGTGCAACACTCTAACCTGTAAGCCAAAGGACTTCAAGTGATGATCGCTCTTTAGTTCTCGCATACGACCACTCACGGCTAAAAGAGCTTTGGAAGGAACACAGCCTCTGTTCACACATGTCCCTCCCACCACATCTCCTTCCACAATAGCTGTTTTCAAACCCTGCAATCATACCGTTAATAAAACTTCTCTCACAAAAATGTGATACTCAGCTTACTCTATCCCGCATTCAGCATTCAATATTCATTAACGGCTAGGCTATCAATTTCTCGATTCATTATATATATGAAGATGCCATATCAATTTCCATACGCATACTTGAGATTAATTCGGTTTAGTAACTTAGTAACTATGATTATAAATTTATCAAAGTATGCATCCCGCATTAACAAGTAGGCATGTATTTTTGTTTTCTGAGATCGAACCTTCTCGACGGCATGAAGCGCGGCGCCGTGGCCGCCAACGCCGGCGCCGATAATAAGCAAATCGTAGTCGAACGATTTGGGAGGGCTGCCATTGCTAGAGAGCGCGGCAGAGACTGCGGCGGAGTGATGGCGGCGAGGGAGGTGGGAGTGGTGGCGGTTGCGAGAAGCAGCGGGACCTGAAGCAAATGTCTCGCGCCTCAAGCCGCAGAAGCGGAGATTCAGAGGCGTGGCGGCGGCGGGAGAGTGGAATGAGTGCCATGATCTGGAAACGGTGGCGGCGGAGGAGGAGGTGGCGGAGAGCGAGAGAGAGAGCGAGGAATGCATTTTTGGAGGGAGAGAGAAATGGAAATGGAAAATGGTGAAGTGAAGGAGATGTATAGTAGAGAGATCTAGAAGAGAGAGAGGGTCCAAGAGAGAAAATGGGACCTCGAGAAGTCCGTTGAGACTTAGGAACAGTGAGAAGGGAGAAGAAAGGGACGGACAAATCAAAGCGCGGTCGATCAACTACTTTTGTTAGCTTAGAACTTTGCGTAATAAACTCGATGTTTTTCTTTTTTTCTTTCCCTCGACATTTGGTAATATAAACTATATACAAAAGCACTCGAATTTGATAAAATCATCGAAGAGCATAGTCTAGCCCTTTTTATTTCATTCAAAATAAGTGGTGTTTTAAATTGTTGTTTACACATATAAATATTATGTTAGACAGAAATAAAAAAAATACAAAAATTGAAAAATTAGTTATAACTTATAATGGGTGGTTAAAAGTTTTTAAATCGAATTATAATTTATAAGTATTTGATAAAATTATACATTGAATAGTTAAAAAATATAAAATAAAAAAAATTATCATATTTTATTTGATATTTTTTATATATATTTCATATTTATTTTATATATAAAAATATATTTTGAAGCATAGTTGTGAAAATCAAATCGAATCCATCGATCTAATCTTTTGGGTTGAGAACCAGTTTGGATATCAAATTTATCAATTAAATGGTCGAATCAAACTGTTATAAATTGATCTGGTTTCATAAAATCCAATGACCCCCAACCGGTTTGGAAACTCAAACGGGGTTTAACACGTTTATAAAATTTATTATATTGATATCTCATGTGGCTAGAGGATCACAAGAATTTGTTGTGGTCAATATGGTTTGTACACTAGCACTCCTGATGAATCATTATAATTTATTCATAGTCAATGCAATGTATATCTTCAAATATCTAATATCATTGAAAACTAGTCATTGAATCTCACGCATGTCTTTGAGATCACATGGGAAGGGTTGATGAATTATATATGTATAAATTGGGGTTCATGGAGTATAAGTTATTTACATTTATACTTTGTTGTTGGAAAGTTCTTTATTGAGTCAATATCTATGTATTCATCCATTATGTTTGATCATAAGTCAAATATTTGTACATTCATCATAAGGCAATGGGGCAAAGGACACAACATTTGCTTTATGGAATGTGATATATAACACATTGCAGATTGAAAGTTATAATGTATCTCATATGATATATCTTTATCATTTGGATGTCGTACATTTCTCGTTGTTGGTTGTGTATTGCCTCGTCCACATGAATGATATTGGAAGAATTTGTAAGATAAATAAATCTACCAAAAATGAATTTATATGAGTTTAAAACACCAACATGACACTTACTTGTTGAAGACGTGATCAAGAATATGAGAATTGTCTATATGTAATGAGACCTTAGAAACCCAAAAGCCAAATCTTCCTTTGTCTGATCACACTTTCTTTATTTTAGAGTTTTCAATGGGGCAAACCTTATATAACAATTGATAACATGATGGAAAAAGAGACCTAGATTTTCTATTTATTAACCCTATACACCTCCCATTATGGGCCCAATAGTTAGGCTCACACTATTTTCCCACACAAATAAGAATTAGGGGTCCAATGCCCGTAAACAATTAATCACATTATTAGTGGACTTTAAGTATCATCAAATGGATTGTGAATATTAGCCAATTTTTAGCAAAACAAAATATTACAATTAATTGTAGCCCACAAGAATATATGGGAAAAATCTAGCATTCTCCCACTTAGGCAAAATTACTTGTGTATTTGTAATTTTAAAAATATTTTCAAAAATGTCTCTTAGGTTAATAACATATTGATGCCACAAAATAAATGATCCCAAGATACAACACCTAATTAAGACCATATCCAGCAAAACCATGTAACACAGAATCATGGCAGTAATTACATCTCTCATTAATGTAACATCTTCCATGTTACTGACTTCCTCAACTAGTCATCAATGTGGAGTGTAGCAAGAAATGACACGTCAGTGTGATTAAAAAGTCATATAATCATTTTCTTCATAAGTACTCAATTTCTCTCAAGTGAGACAGAAAAATTACATAGTATATCAAGAAACCATAATGCCTTAGCTCTAATCCTGGTGCCAATCATTGGCACAGTGATCCTAACTACACTAAACTTTAATATCATTATGCCTCAACTCCAATTTCGGTGCCGACCATCGACACTTTAATAATTTCACATTTGATATAATGCGAAGTCCTGTCACAAAATTCGGTGACCACACAACATGAGTAGCAACTGTAACACCCTAAAAAATTTATAAGTTGATAGATATTTTGTGTTACTAAATTGTTTAAAATAATTATTGCAATTGGCTGTACATTGGTATTTGTGCTTTAAGAATGTAATAATTCTTGCATATTATTGTAAAGTATTTTTGCATTGATATATGTACTTAAGGAACGTAAGTCAAATTTTGTGGCCAAGATAAGCTGTCCGTACACGCATAGTAAAAACAGTGGTGGCTCTGGTGACTGTTCAATCACGCAAGTGGACAACTATGGTGGCTGTGATAGCTGGCTGATTCAAGTTGTTGGCAACTTGTGTCATAAACTCTTTGCACCAGAAATCTCTCTTCTTCCACCTTCTGTACCACTTAAACTCTCGAGAACCACCGTAGCAGCGGCGAAAAATCCTTTCCGTTAAGAAGAATTCATGAACAGGGCTTAACCTTTCATTCCTGGTCGCTGTGAGAACGAATGTTTGAACAAAACACACGTTATATCGAAAGAAAATAATCTATGTTGAGGTAAGGGTAGTTTATTGTGTTAATAATGATTTTAGATATCATGGTTGCGATAAAGTGTGTATTTGTTGTTTGATATTTTGTATGAAATGTATTGATGATGATGTCTTTAAGTGGTGTGTTTGTGAAGAAGACAACTACCGGATGGGGTAAGTCGGGTTGAGTATGTGATATATATTAAAAACACTGTTGTGTTGTGACCTCGGCTACCAAGAAGGGTAGGCCGAGTTATGTATATATATCAATTCTGTGTTTGGGATTTCGGCTACCGGGATAGGTAGGCTGGGTTGAGCGGTTTATGTAGCGTGCAAGTGTGCATGCAGAACGTAACTTAGTCCTTGTTGGCGGACATTTGTATACCAGGTTCCTTACCTGGGAGTGTACCTTGGAGTTGTTGAGCTCAAGTCACTTGAGAGAGAGAGCTACCGGGTTCACTAACTTGGATGAGCTCGTGTCTTCTCAGGAAAAGAGCCATCGGGTTCTCTACTCGGAGGAGCTTGTATCTTTCTTCTAGAACGACCAGGTTCTATACACGTCTCATCTTTCTAGAAGCTCATTTTTCCTCCCCTAAAAGCTATCGGGTTACTTACTCGGTAGAACTCGTATGTTCTTGGAAAAAGAGCTACCGGGTTCCCTTATAACCTTGTGTAGGTTGGTGATAATACACAATCGAGTCTTGCAAGTGCTATCGAATTAATCGATTATAGCGCTTATGTAATCGATTGCATAAGTAATGAACCCGTCTTTGGTATTTTATAGAAATCCAAGGATTCCCTTGACCGCCTTTAACCAAACCTTGTCTAACCTTGACCGCTCTTGTCTACCTTTATTCTCCTTTGTCCAAACCTTGACCGATCTGTACCGACTTGGATCGACCTTGTCCGCCTTTGTCTGACCTTGTTCGGATTCTCTCTTCAGAGTTGTTATAGCTGAATAACAATTCGGACACCTAAAACTTAACATTTTACTTGTATGTTTGTGAATGACATAAGTGATTACGTTTAGGTTAGCCATTGTATTGACTTGATTTATTAAATGCATTAATACCATGGGGGGTGTATGGCATTATCCTACCCGGATCGAGTTGAGCCCGGGCTTGGGTCATATATTGATGATGCCCATGGAAATCTGAATGCATTTGGATATACATAAAAACCCACGAGGGTGTATGACATTATCCTACCCAGGTCGAGTTGAGCCCGGGCTTGGGTCATACATTGATGGTGCCGTGGTGATGTTTTATGTATTGACATGAGATGTCGGACTGATGAGTCACTTTTTACCCTTATTTTCTCACCTTTCTGTACTCATTTTAATCCCTGATTTGTGTTTAATCGTTTATATCCCGCACTGTTTCTCATTTAGGATTTAATTGGACCGATAATTCAGATTTTAACGAATTTGGATTTTCTAAGTTTAATTATTCCAATCTTTATTTTCAGGGCAGTTTAATAATTAAATGGGCTTGGAATTAATTCATGGACTTGATTGGAGTGCCACGTCAGCATCATTTTCCACATCAGCATTTTATTTTCGTTTTATTTTGCTTTAGTGAATTTTTTGGGCCAGAATTGTTAGGAAATGCCCATTTTCGTTTTAGGTCAGACACTAGTATTTTAGAATGTTGTGCCCATGCAAAAAGGGATTTCACGTTCAGCTCTCTTGAGGGTCTTAGGTTTTCGTTTCTGCTGGTTATTCTGCTTAAGGTTTTCGTTTTTGTTTTGGATTTTCTGTTTCAGAATACAATTGCGTTTCAATTTCATTGCTTATTTCGTTTCTGCTTCAAGTGTCTAATCTTGTTTTCTGCTTTCAGTATTTTGGTTTTCGTTTCTATTAAGTTTCGTTTTTGCATTTGAATTTCGTTTCTCTTCTAGTTTCATTTTAATGTTCGGCTGCTATTCAATTTGTGTTTCTGTTGCAATTTTCGAATTAATGGAAGGCTAAATCCTAGGGTTGGGCCCTAGGACAGATTGCGAACCTTTAATGGAGGTTCTCTGTGCTTTGTAATTCTATTCTGCTTGGTTCTTCCTTGTTGGGTCTCTGTTCTGCATTTTTTTCGAATTAGAGTCATGCTTAATGATTCTGAGTTGGTTGATTCAGTAATCTCTGGTTGCTTAATCCTGAGAGATTAGGCCTGACGAGGTTCGCGGTTGCTTAATTCGTGTAGGGAAGTTTTAGGTTAATCTTCGCTTAGTAGATTAATCTGGACTAACAAGGATTAAGTTAGGATAGATTATCTTTCGTAAACCAAGGATATTAGAGGCGCAATCTGTTCAAAGGTCTGACTTGTTTAATCACTGCAATTATTTGGTATTTCTGCTTTATTTTATATATAATCCTGAATTCTGTTAGAACCCCCCCATTACACGTTTGATCCCTTAACACAGACAATTGATCCTTGAGAGACGACCTAGGAGTCACTTCCTAGTACTGCATTTAATTGTATTAATTTGACTGAGTACGACCTCGATCACGGACAATGCATCAGTGAGCCCTCGTTTGGGGTGGCCCTTGTTTGGGGTGATGTGTATGTATATGGGAGGTGTATGGTGTAATGCCCAACCACTTGCAGGATCAATGACTGTTCCCACATACCAACACAAGACTTTTCAGCGTGCTTTGTCCTCACTCACACACTTCCTGAGAAACAAACCAGGAGGTCACCCATCCCAAAAAATCTTCAAGTCAAGCACGCTTAACTGTGATGTTCTTAAGTTATGGGCTACCGAAAAGTAGATGTACCTTGTTGGTATAGGTAGTACCTATTATTTCCTTTTAAGTTATCCTTAATTGTACAATCACATATCTGCACAGTCTCTGGATCCCTCTCATTCGAGTGTGTATTCGATTCATTCATGTACCCCTCCCCCTGGAAGCCTGCCAGGAGTCGCTCCTTGTTCGTGCCTCATTGCACCGACGATCACTCCCCGCCCTCGTTAGCGCCCGGGATGTTACATATGGTGACACCAGCTAGGAAGGGATTACTCTTACGCCGATCCATACAGTGGTGCCCATGAGAGACATACTTCATGCATAACGAAAATAGGATGATTGACTGTAGAGTACGAGAAGTACTAGGGGGGCCATTGCTGTAGGGATAGCCTTCTGACACCCATTTTGGCTGAACACCATGGGGGGGTGAGACTCGTGCACAACAAAGTGACCCCGACGTGCTGCAGGAATCATTTATACCATGGATTTGGCCTATTGTCCGGGATAGTACTACATTGCATTGGCTGAGAGATAAGTCAGGAACATACATCATGATTAGTCATTATAAGATGAATTTGTGAAGTGTTTTGGACGGGTTGTCCATGAATGATTGTGTGAATGAAATGCTTGAATATAGTTGTGATATTGCAATAACCGGGTTTTCTTTTTATAATTGATGATATTTATTAATTTTTATTTTACATGATGGACTCATCTGTGCTTTGTTGTACCTTGTGGTTTGGTACCTGTGATGATCACGAAACTATGTTCGTGTTTTGCTAGTTACACCCTTTGTTCTAATGGCTACACCCCGTCTTCTAAATTCTTATTTCTTTTGAGAATTTTGTACAATTCAGACTTGGTTATTTGTAATCCTCATCAAGTTATGATTATTAATATACAAGTATTATGATATTCGAGTTTCGATTTGTGATATTGATTATAGTTATGCGAAGAATTTACTACTATTTTTATAATCAAACTTAAAAAGATTTTCAATTAGACAATCGTGATTAAGAGTATGATACAGTAGCGACGAGGTGAGTCGTTACAACAACAGCAAAACAAGCAATGAAATCTGTTCGCATAGTAGAAGAGACAACACGAGTTTGTTTCATACTCTTATAGGATATCACACCCCCAACCATCATAAATATGTATCTAGAAGTTGATCTTCTATCATCGAGGCACCCACCAATATTTGAATTTGTGTACCCTAGAACCTCTAAGTTGTCAACTCTCCTATGCACAAGCATATACTCCTTAGTCTTTTACAAGTACCTCATCACTTTCTTAGTAACTATACAGTGATCATTCCTATGATTCGACTGATATCTACCAAGAATGTCAACTATTAAAGCAATATTAGGTCTAGTGCATAACTAAGCATACATGAGTTTGCCCATAACACTCCCAAAAGGTATGTTGTTCATCTTTGCTTGTTCAATCTCATTCTTAGGACATTGGTCCTTGTTGAATTTGTCATCTTTGATGACTGGAACATCTCCATGTTTACAATTTTGTATATTGAATCTTTCTAAGACTTTATCATTGTAAGTCTTTTAAGATAAATCGAGTGTATGTTGTGATCTATCTATGTGAATCTCAATCCCCAACACAAAAGAGGCTTTACCAAGATCCTTCGTGTCAAAAGATCTCATTAGCACATGCTTTGTCTCACGTAGCTGAAAACACAATGAACACACTTCAATTAATCAAGAGGGGGGATGAATTGGTTAGAACAAATATTTAAAATTTTCTCTAAAACAATTTGCGGAATTGAAACTTGGATCGTATCACTCAATCAACTTTTATAAAATCAGAACTTTTCTTTCAAACAAGATCTACCTTATTATGCATGTAATGACAGAAACCCTTTCTTTGATGATTATATTTTGATTACCCAAATCTAAGCAATGAAAGACACACAAAATTAAAATAAAAAACTCAGCAATTTATACTGGTTCACCTCACTAACATGAAGGCTACATTTAGTGTCTTTCAACCAACACTTAGTTAGAGTTTTCACTAAATCAAAATATTATTTACAAGCAATTTACAAGTAATTATATTTATCAACCCTAGATAAAGAATCTGAATTCTAAAATCCTATTAGAACACAAATCACAAAGATCCTGAGAATCCTACTCAAATATTTATCCTTAAAGAACACTACTCTAGAAAGCTTGAAAGAACTTATTTTATTTTTCACATCAGAATTTTAATACACAAAATTTTTAAAGAAAGATTCAAGAGAGACACAACCTGTGATCCTTCAATTTATGAATGAATGAATGAATGAAGTTACCAATAAATCCAGGTTGTATGAATGTCAATGCTCAGAATCAATACTCTTGAAAAACTATTTTTCTTTAACACATCATTTCTAAAAATCAAAAATATTGAACTCACACAAAATGTGATTCTCACTCAGCAAATCAGTATCTTCACCATCTTGGACTCTTAGAAAGCTTTTGAAACCTTTGGGTAAGTCAAATATATTCAGAGTAATTCGTTCAATGTCTATTTATAAAGAGCAGACCCATTAAGCTTTAAATAAAAACTGATTTAACATAATATAATCGATTAAAACGATAGTGTAATAGATTATTTTACCATAAGTAATCGATTAAAACACTAGATAATCGATTAATATGTTCTTGAGCTTTCTGGAAAACTTTTCACGAATAAGATAATCGATTAATACATGATGTAATCGATTAAATCAGGTATGTAAAATAAGTTGTGGTAATCGATTACATAAGACTCATAATCGATTAAAGCAGTAAAGCTCAAAATATGAAATAAGCCTGTGTAATCGATTACGGATTGTGGTAATCGATTAAACCATTAATACATATTGAATAAAGAACTAAGATAATCAATTACATAACATGGTAATCGATTAAAGCAGTGATGCATGATTTTCATATTGTACTATGTAATCGATTACAAGAAGCCTGTAATCGATTAATATGTTCTTCATGGCTTTTCCAGATTTAAAACAAAGTCTTTAATCGATTAAAAACATTGTGTAATCGATTAAAGCAGTAAGTTTTCATTTTTCCAAAATATGAGAACTTAGTTTCTTTTAAAATCATTGAATAACTTTAACACTTTAATGAAAACATGTATGCATGTTAATGAGAATGCAAATGCAATGCAAGGATCACAAGACAATGTACTTGAACCACTTAGACAAATTACAAATGCCTTTAAATTGATTGGGCATGTAAAAAGCTAAAACATCAAGCCAATTCATCTTTGCTTTAATCTTCTTGCAGCCCCCCTATATCCAACAGTAGCATGCCAAGGTCATTAGAAGCCAACAATATATCATCCACATATAGCACAAGAAAGGTAAATTTGCTCCCGTTGACCTTGAGGTATATGCACTAATCAACCTTATTCTCCTCAAATCCCATGGAGTTCACTTCATCAAATTTCAGGTACCATTTTCTAAAAGCTTGTTTCAAGCCATAAATCGACCTCTTTAGTTTACATACCAAGTCTTCATTATCACTAATACAAAAACCTTCAAGTTGCTGCATGTATATTTTATCACTCAAATCACCATTTAGAAAAATTTGTTTTCGCATCCATTTGGTGCAACTCCAAATCGAAATGTGCTACGAGGGTTATGATGATTCTAAAGGAATCCTTTGTCGATACAAGGGAGAAAGTATCTTTAAAGTCAACACCCTCATTCTGCGTAAAACCTTTTGCCACCAGTCTAGCCTTAAATCTCTCAATGTTACCATTTGAGTCTTCTTTGTCTTGAAGACCCATTTACAATTGATTACCTTACAATTTCCAGACAACTCAACTAGCTCCCATACGCCACTAATTGACAAAGATTGCATTTCTCCATTCATTGCATTCTTCCACATTTCTGATTGAGGGAAAGAAACAACTTTATGATTGCTCTTTGGATCAACAATGCTCGAATATCATATACATTTTCACTAAGTTAGACTTGAAAGTCATCACCAATAACATGTCTCCTATCTTTAATTAGCCTCCTCAAAGGAACCTGTGAAATCTGCTCAACTAGTTTATGTATTCTCATTCACAGTAGAATAATCAAGCATATCATTGGCGCGAGAGCCAACTATATCTCCAGTCGCAAGTGTGGTTTCAATTGGATGTAAAGGGTTGTTTTCAAGACTTTTGCCCATAGAAATTCTGGCAAGTTACATCTACTCATTATGTTTCTCATCATATCTTTAAGTGTTCTGATTAGAATTAGGTGTTTGAAGCTCGTAAACAATTAATTACATTATTAGTGAACTTAAGTATCATTAAATGGATTATGAACATTAGCCCGTTTTTTGCAAAACAAAATATTATAATTAATTGTAGCGCACAATAATATATAGGAAAATTCTAACAAAATTATGTTGTATCTTTCTTATGTTGGATGGTTATTATGTGATAGGATATAAATTGTATGATTTATTTTTTCTGTTGTAATATAATAAGTTCATTTATTTTATTTTTACTATCAGTAGACATGGTAACGGGAAGACGAGTATGTGGCTCTCCGTGTGTCTTTACTTTCTGTTGCGAATCTTTACACGGCAAGTGCACCGATCGTTTCAAGTAACATAATGATAAATAGAGATCGTTCCCACGAGGATTGAAATACTAATTCAATTGTAATCGACTAACTTTACTATTGGAATAATACGAATAATAACGAGAGATTTAATATAATAGGTTGTTTAATTGAATTTATTAAAATAAAACGCAAGGCAATAATGTAATTTCAAACGTATTAATTATGACAGAGAATAATGGTTTAAGCACAATTACTATGGTTCCCTCTTGTGTGATTGAACTGATATTTAATTACTCCTTAATAGAATTGATTGAAGATATGTCTAATTAATTAGCTAAACCCTAATTCCTCGGTTATTTAGCCCTTTAATCTAGTTTGGGAATCCTAATTCCTTAGTGATTCTTATTAGATTAAGCATTAAGATGACATATTTAAGCTTCACAATACTTCATCCCTATCCCTAGGTAATGTTGTGATTGTTAATCTATTGGGTTCAGGAATTAAAATCTCAAGATCCCTCTTTGTTGATTTTAATCCTATATAATCTAACAGAGTGATCAGATCTATTTAGATTTAATGAATGGAATAACACAATAGAGTAAAACAATAATACTAATTTCCATTAAATGCAATCCAACTACAACAAGGGTTCACTATAGCTTTTGACTAAACCATAATTACAAAGGAATTAGCCAGACATGGAGATGTTTGGCCTCACACAATAATAAGAAGGGAAGGGAAAGAATCTAGGTTGGGAAGTTACCACCCCTTCAATCCTGTCTTCCTCTATATCTTCTTCTTCCTTGAGCTTGATGTTTTCTTCCTTTGCCTCCTCAATAGCTGTTATTCTCCTCTGCTGTCCTCTCTGCCTTTTTGTTAGTCTCTCTCTGCCTTTGTGTTAGTCTCTGTGTCCATGTCAGTGTCTTTCTTTTGGCCTCCTAAGTCCCTATTTATAATTAGGGTGTGGAAATCTTCTCTTATCTTTTATCAAAATCTTCTATTATCTTTGTGAAACCTTTAATCCAAATCTTTTCTTATCTTCTATCTTTGTGAAATCTTTAATCAAAATCTTCTCTTATCTTTTATCTTTGTGAAATCTTTAATCAAAATCTTGAAATCCAGAGGCTTCTTGATTTTGCTTTCTTTTCTTCTTTTCTTGGTTTCCTGCTATAAAAATTCAAAGAATAAGTGATAAAGATAAAATAATGAAAACTTTCAAATATATTAGCAAGTGAGAAAAGTTTGCTTGGTGGGCATTAGTCTAAAAAGACAATTTTGTACGAGCATTGTGTTTATGGAAGAGTATAAAGTAAACCTTAGGAATAAGGTGTAAGACTATTGATTATATCTATTCAAAGGGGCTTAGGGGCTTGAGAGGAATTTGTTTCAACGTTTGGAGTGAGGTTCATAACTTTCATTGATGTTTATTCACTAGAAAATATTGGATTTATGTCTTGAAACAAAATAACAATGTCTTCCTCAAATTCAATGCCTTCCTGATATTGGATTTATATATATTTGTAGGTATAAAGTAATAGGACCTTAAGGAATTAATACTCGTAATTAGTAGGGATGAGACACCTTGACAATACATTCATACTTAAAACCAAAGTCACATAAGACTTCATTTTAATAAAGTTGAACTTCATTACACTAGAAAAAAGGTTAAAGTTGAAATTGGAGTTCGTTTAAAAAACAACAACAAACATTTGAGAATGTTATGTCATTAAAACATCAACAACTTTGAAAATTTTCAAATTTGTATAAAGATCATGTGATTGAAAAGTTTTAAGGTTGTGCTTATCTAAAAAAATTATCTTAAGAAAAATTTATAGATTTTTGGATGCAAAATGCAAAAGTAGATAATACATCCTGCACAACCCTTTTTATGCTATTTACAGGAATGACACCACAAAAATGAATCCTAACATGCATTTGATATTTTTTTTTTATTGTTTTAATATCTATTGAACAATTTAACTCAAATTGTTATATTTTTCAATCTATAATTTTAATATCTCTAGTTCTAAATTGAATTTTAATATTTTTTAAAATTATTAATAATTAAAAATATCAATAACAATATTAATCATTTATCAAAAAATTATAATATAATTTATATGTTTAATTTTTATTTCTATTACAAACTTCAATTGTAATATAATCTATATTATTAGACGTATTTATTTATTATAAATCTTAATTGTATAAAAAATACTTATTATTTGCAATGCACAAATTAAAATACTAATTTTATATTTTTAAAGTTGTTAATGGTTAATCAAATAAAATTTTTAATTTTTTATATGATATCTATTTAAAAATAGAAATATTCTTAAAGTCAAATAAAAACATATTGCAGAAATTCACATAAATGATAAATGTGGATTGTACTAATAGTCTTAGATTCCATTTATTTTGCAGAGAAAGAAAGTAAAATAAAAAATTAAAAAAATAATAAAAAGATATGATTTATACTCTATTTTAATTTAAAACTTTTATTTGATCTCTTTTTACTCTACCAAAGAATACCTTAATGATTTGTTTGAATGTAAAACATAAAAAATCACAAATAACAAATATATTTTAACTAAAGAAATAAAAATACATAAAGTTATTTGGAAAAAAAATATTTATTACTTATTTTGATTTAAATTTTTTTCCCTCAAGGCAAAGGAGCCAAAGTTGAAACCACAGAAAAAAACACAGGAACCATTGTCGCGGTGTAAAAGCCCCGCGTTCACTCAGTTATTCGGTTTGGTCTAGTTTTTCCAAAATTCCAAACAGTCCCTCCGTCCAATTTGATCAAATTGCGACAGAAAGAAGCGCGCAATCGCACGGATCGCACTGAAGTGTATGGCCCATTCGTGATTTTCCGGAACCTCCAGGGGCATTAATGCGAATCCACATCATTAATGCGTTAATAGTTTTCTACTTGCTTTGCTTAAGCGAAGGTCGGGACGGGACAGTCTTGCACAGAGAAAAAATATTAGAGAGAGAGAGAGGGAGAGGAGGGAGAGTTCCCGCACGCTGATATGTTGATGGCGGTTAGGGTTTCCTGTTGATCCCGCGAAACTTACTTCCTTTTCTGCAATTGTTTTTCACTCTCATTCTCCTTCTCCTCAAAACCCTAATTCGAAGCCCCCCAAGATTGAGTGTGCCCGTTGTTGCTTCAATTTCGAGGAGTTGCGATGGGAGCGCCGGAGAAATCACAGCTTAACACTAATTCGATGCAGGCAAGTCTTCTGTATTGCAATTGGAGACCTTCTGCCTTGCCCTAGAATCTAGTCTCTGAAGGTTTTTTGCTTTTTGATGTTGTTTGGAGTTCGCGTTTCGATTTAGTTTATTGGAGGCTTTTGATAGATTCAAGTGTTAGTTTCGTAAATTCATTGGAATTGGTTTTCATTTGGTATATCACTCGTGTCCTGCTATGCTTCCGTTGCGTGGTTTCTTAAACAACTTGTTTTGGTAGTTTCTATGTTGTAAGCAATCCATTTGTTGCAGTGACGGACCCATATATTTTATTTTAGTGGAGGCAAAGCTTTCTATAATGTCCCCTATGGAGAAATTTTTATGTATTAAGTTTTGATATAAAATATTCTTTTAAATGTGGCTAGGTGGTGTGTGTGTGTGTGTGTGTGTATGGCGTGGATGGTAGCAAGTTCATCTCATAAGAAATTGACCTTTGAATAGTCTAGGACTGGTTATGCATGGAAATATGGTTCCATGCTTTCTGTTCGTGAAGAATTGGGCTTGTTAGGTGCCAATTAAATTATCCAAGCAAATAGGCTTACATCTAGATATATGCTTCTTGCTATAATAATAATAATTGGATATGATTTCGTGGGCATTATCACCAGGAATCTTTAGGAAGTTAGAAACTGAACTGAAGTTTTAGAATTTAGTTTTTACCTTCAAAACTTGTTGGGCACATGCTCTTTTGAGCTGTAGTTATTTGACAAGAATCCAGTAGTGTTGGCATGTTTGATTTAAGACCTTTGGATAAGCAAAGACTTATTTGAGCCAGATATGAATTTCTTGATGCTAGATCCGAGGATTTTGGATGCAATTTGGTTGGATAGTATTCTATATTTTATTCGTATGAATTTTTATATTTACTGTTAATATGTGATGGTAGAATTTATGAAGTTGTTGTCGTGTCATTGGGCAGTACACTCCTGCTATTAGCTTGGTGTTCACTAAATGTACAAAGCATTTTCTTTTTTCTAGAGTTACTTGCACCATTTCCCTTTCTTACTTAATTTCCTCAACCTTTTGATTGCTACTACCCTGAATGCTGCTTGTTGTGTTGTGTTTGCTACCACATTCTCTTCAGAGTTGGAATTGTACTTCTTTCACCGTAACAATGTTCAATGATGAATAGTAAATTGGTAATTCTGGCATCTGTTGATACGTTTTGACTTAAGCACAATAGGCAAATCCAACCCAAAAGACTAGTCCATTATGTGGGAGTCTCATGGCTTAATATAGCTTTCTATTCTACTCAATGTGGAACTCATAACATGGTACTTGATATCGTGTTCTTAAATTTGTTAATCGTTTCCCTAGTCATTAATGAGATCCCACTTAAATTTAAAAAATTATACCCAATTGTTACAGTTTCTCTGGCATTTAATTGGATTCTTATTTAGTTGTTTGTCTCTTGGCTTGCTTTCATATAAGCTACTCATTCCTCTCTTGTGTAGATTGGTCAGTTTTTTAGTTTAACTTTTTAAGAATTTATCAACCATTTTAATAATAAAAATTCACAGGTTGTTAACTAGTAAAACATATTTTGTATTAAAAGATCAGTACTCAGTAGTAGTATATTTATCCTTTCAGTGCTTTAATCTTTGTTTTATGCAAAACACCCTTATTACAAGTGCGGAAAGAAGATCCTATCTGGTGTTAGTATTCTCATGTGAGGCAGGTTCAAACTCTGGTTAAATTTCAATAACTCTTGTTTCTTGGCATGCCAGTTTCCTCAAACAGTCAGTATTAGCTTTTGAATATAGTAAAATTTGTCTGATTGTGATGTTTATTGCTTAACTTGAAAAGATACCTTAGTACTTTTTGGAGATAAATTATCGCAAACGATGTTTGTTAAACAATTAGGAAGCCAAAACGTCATCCACTTCGTCTTCAGAACTGAAAGACATGAATGAAATAATTTTGTATCAAAGATAATGATAATTTTTATTTTCACTCCTTCATGTTCATTAATTACTATCGATGTAGAAAGAAATTTCTTTTTATTATACTATGTAATTTCAGTTTATATTTCTTTCCTTCTTTTTTGTTCTTCTGATTTTGCTCCTACCAATCATATTGTAAGAGAAATTGGATGTAGGGGGCATTCTTTTGGCTCATTAAAAACGCTTTCTTTTTCGGCCTTGTTTGCAGCTGCTAGTTGCTTCACATTCTTTCTAGCAAAGCCTTTAAATTGTTTTTGAAGGAAAGAGAAAATAAAAAGATTTCCTAACAAATACAATATGATTTAGATTTCAATGATTCAATTACATGAACAATATCTCTATTTTCTCAAGAGACAGCAGTTGGTCTGTTTAAGAATAACGCATGTAGTTTATTTGTTTTGTTTTTACTTATATTATAATATTATAATACAATTTGCCAATTTGGTTATTTTGAAATTCTTACATGGAATATGTTCTTACAACCTTTGCTTCTATATTGTTATAAACTGTGGTTGAGAGGCATATATGATGATTTCTTTTTACTTAATCTCTCTTCTAATTGGATTTCAGCGTGTCAAGGTATATCGTCTGACTGATGATGGGAAATGGGATGACCAGGGTACTGGACATGTCTCTGTTGATTATTTAGAGGTTTGTAAATCTTTTTTTATTTTGATGAAGCTTTTATCTGTGACATGACTGCTTGATTAATGGTATCATTTGATCTGTGTAGCTTATTACACCTGGTGGAAAAAGGCTTTTGTGTTGCTTCTTATTGAAGCTTGCATTTGTAATTGGCTTGCCCATTGCTTTTATCTACTTAATTTTCCCTTGCGCAGTGTTTGGATAGGGAATTTCAAAATTCTATGGAATTTGAAATGTATGGGAATTTAATTTAATTGCTTCAATTAAATTAGAAAAAATTAAAATAGCAAGGTGCAACATAGATAGAGATGTACTAAAGTTTTTAGGTGAGAGAGTTCATGGTGAGAGTGAGACCATGAAAGAGAAAGAATTTCCAATTTTTTTCACTTTAGATATTATTTGAAATCCCTTCATTTTAGTTGGAATCCCCCCCCCCTTATAAAACCCCCATTTGCATAAATTAAAATCTAGATATATAATTTATCATATCTAAGTATCTAACATCTTCATCATCCTAATTCTCCAATTAGGGGCATCACTGATGTCCTTTGCATCTTGGTCTTGAACCAAGTCCTTATCTTCAATGTGGAGCATCCCCATCCAAGTTGTCCACATCCAAACCTTCATTGTTCCATCATCATTTTCCACAATCCAGTCATTGTCGGATGAAACATCATCCAGATTTAGCTCAAGATTCTTCCCTTTCGTAGCTTGCTTATTTTTTGGTCATTCTTGAATTAGCCTATCAAATACAACTTCGTTCCTTGTTTTATGCTTTGATCAGTTTCTTCTTTTGGTCTAGACCTAAACAAAAGCAAATACAATTAAGATTTAAGATGCACAAGTAGTTGGCTAGTAAGTGATTTCAAAGAGGGGATTAGAATTTGTATTTGACCTCTTTGCTTGAAACTCTAGTTGTGTTCACACTTTGAGGAACTACATAATGTCAAGCTTAATATCCAAATAACATTTTTGAAGTATGGATGTTCATAAGACTCCCACGATGGTCCCACCAATTTGTTGGAGTCTTCTTATCAACTATCATTCTAGCTAAGGACCACCAAACTGAGTCGATCCTTGTAATCATCAAGTTGGACATCAACACCTTACATTGTTTTCATGATCAACCACCATCCTTGTCATACAATCATATTCATATAGCTTCAAGATCAGACTTAAATCCAGGACTATAGTGTAATTGAGGGTTAAGAAAATAGTCCACAGCATGTGAACGCTTTTGAATGGAAGAAAGTTGGGTGAACCACAATAACTAAAGAGTGGACTGATTCCACAATCCAGCCTGGCAATTCCACCAATTTCTGATCCTGCATGTGAGTCAGCTCACATAGAGCGCTGAAGATTGTTGAATTGCCTCTCCTACCATTTGGAGCACGATTTTAACTCCGATGGAGGCTTTTATCTTTGTCTTTTAAATTATAAAATTACTATTTTTAATAACATTTTCCATTAGGATTGTTGAAAATATTAAATTTACGTGCTTTCTTCTAATATCTGAGTACCATTGTATGAGTTATAAGGTTAGCTTGGTGGTGAAGGGAGGGCAGAGAGGTCGTGGGTTTGAATCCCTCCCATTAACAAACAACTAACATTTGCCGATAAAAAAAATCTGAGTACCATTACATCTTCTGCTTCCCCCACGTTAATATTTGTGATGTATTGCTAATATGGTTTGGGTATTCAAAAAATGTTTTCAGTAGGTATTACTGCATGTAAATGCATATCATTTACCTGATTTTTTTTTGTATCTTTTATTAGACAAGCTCTGAGATTCATTGCATTGAAAATAAATAAAAAATCTTATAATGCAGCGATCAGAAGAGCTGGGCTTATTTGTTTATGATGAAGAGGATAATGAGAACATACTTTTGCATCGCATCAGTTCTGATGATATATATAGGAAACAAGAAGGTAGTTGGTAGCTTTTATGTTTCCTCCTTCTCTTTTTCAATAAAGGGCATTTGTCTTTCATTTATGCTTTGAATAAAAGGGGTCATGGTGTTTATCAGTTTGATGGATGCTTTTGTTCTTCAGATACAATCATCTCATGGAGAGATTCAGAATATGCTACAGAACTGGCACTTAGCTTTCAAGAGCCTAGTGGTTGCTCTTACATATGGTTATTACTTACAACTAGCTAATGAGTGTTGGAGTTATGTTTTTTCTGGGTTTTGTTTCTGCTGCTGTAGATTGAGCTTAATTACCTTTGCTTGTTTCGTTCAGGGACAATATTTGCAATGTCCAGAGGAATATGCATTTTAATACATTAAATAGTAAGTAATGGAAATTTTAATCTCATTATTAGCTCTTTGTAGGATGTGCTTCTGTTTTAGTGTCATTGTTTGAATGTTCAATAGATCATCTATGAAAATTATTTCCTAGAAGCTGGTTTTAGCTTCTGCAACAAAATAATATAATATATACTGCTGAAACGTGCTATTTACGTACTGTTTTTGATAATTTCTTTTGCTTTATTTGCCTAATCAATTTGTTTACTGTTTTATTTACTAAGTATGATTATTTTTGCTGGATATCTCAGGTGAGCCATTTCACAGTGTAAACAGTGAGCCAAGGGAGTTGCCTGCTGTTGAGCTATCAACACTTCCTTTGATTCTAAAGGTTTGGACATTCTGTTTATCTTCTTGTTTTTGTTTATTTCTTTTATTTAGAATAGTAACAATATACACACGTAAGCCATGAAACTCAAATATATTTTCATCAATCTTGCCTTTTGGTTTGCAGACTGTGGTTGACAGTGGCTTTGCAGATCAGTTGCGGCTTACAGAACTAATATTAAGTGATGTAAGCTAACTTAAAACTTGGGTATTAGTGCATGTTTTGTCTTCATTGGGTACGCCAGTGACCTTCGTTTTGCATAATTGGGTGATATCTCCTATCATTCATTTAAGTTTCAATCTTTTGGTTGCAAACCTGTGCTTTTTGTATAATGATTTCTAGATTTTTTCAATGTTGTTTTTGGTGGAGAGTTTGCTGTGATGGTGCATATCACAGATCTAAGATGTCCTTATCACAATTCCTATACATAATCAAACTCATTCTAGTCTCAGCATCTTAGTTGTTAATACTTAATATAACACGTGATAATAGTGTTATCACACTGTCACATTGCGTCGCAGCCCCCTGCTCTTGTCATCTCTGATGCAGCTGAAATGGCACTTTTCTGCTTGTACATTTTATATGTGCATCCTTTTTCACTGGTGTTTGTATTGCAGCAAGAGTTTTTTCGGAAGCTGATGGAAGTATTCAGAATGTGTGAAGACTTGGAAAATATTGATGGCCTTCACATGATTTTCAAAATAGTCAAAGGGATTGGTCAGTATTCATTTTTACATCATTTTGATTTAGATCCTTATTTTTGTCAATTATGTCTTCATTCATTCTGGTGATATGTTTGCTACATTGCAGTTTTGCTAAATAGTCCAGCGATTTTTGAGAGAATTTTTAGTGATGACTTTATAGTGGACATTATTGGTGCCCTTGAGTGTAAGTGCATTCTTCTGAAATTTCCCCCCATTTAAGTGACATGAGCTATTCATATTTAGCCATTATGTGGTTTTGCTTTTATTTTATTTTATAATTTGTTGGTTGTATTTTAGCCTTTATTACCTGCTAATAGAGGTTTAAGTTTGATTTACTTGATTTAGATGATTTCATTTCTTCATTCTTCCCTCTACCTTTTCTGAACCACTTGTTTTAGCAATATGCAGATGATCCAGAGGTTCCTTGTGTTCAACATCATCGTAAATTCTTAAAGGAGCACGTTGTTTTTAAGGAGGTATGGTATGTTATCTTTTTATTTTTGGAGAGATGCAATGTAGGTAGATCTGTACTCTGTAGATGTGGTAGGAAATTTTACCTAATAATATTTTACCTACTTTCTCTTGTAGGCAATACCTATAAAAGATCCCGTTGTGTTGTCAAAGATACATCAGACATATAGAGTTGGTTTTTTGAAGGTTTGGCTCTTTTTATGCCTTTAATTGCTGATTGCTTTCGTCTACAATGTGATTTTTACCTTCCCTTCTCACTTTCAGGATGTTGTTCTGGCGAGAGTCTTGGATGAGGGTATTGGTGCAAATCTTAACTCCATAATACATTCAAACAATGCCCATGTAAGATTTGATTAACAAGGAATGAAGACATATCATTTAATTTAGTGAATGTTGTCCTTATTGTTGTCTGCTCTGTTATTTTTTAGGTTGTCTCTTTGTTGAAGGATGACAGTACATTTATCCAGGAGTTGTTTGCTAGGCTAAAATCGCCCACCACCTCTCAAGAATCAAAGAAGAACTTGGTAAGCCTTGAAGAAGATATTGTTCTATTTGCCTCTCTTTGGCTATACCCGGAAAGGAAAGCTATTCCCCCTTGTGGGCCTCATCACCCTCCAATAAGCAAATGTTTGAGGGGGATTGGGTTCTCGTCACATTCCCTTCTCCTTATATTTGGTACTCGAGACAGAACTATCCCCTTTCCCCTCCCATCCCTCTTATGACCACTCATCTAACAAACAAACTTATAAATGGGTGTGTTACTGTACAATTTACATCATGATGTTAGTTCCTATTTGACTTTGTTCCTGCCTTAAGATGTAGCTTATTATACATTTGCAATCAGTTGGTTCTATCTGGTGAAGTTTTTACTTGTAAAAGAAATAGAATCCCAGTAAATAGTATCTACTTGTTTCTCTCAGTTCCATGTTCCCATATTTTGAGTTGGTTATGAACATGTTATCACCTTAAAATAAAACGAAAATAGTGAAGTATTATGTTTATTCTTCATCTTACTTTTTCTTCCTAAAAAGTCAAGTAAATCAAGATGTGCCATAACAGGGTAACTTGGTAGATACTTGCGAAATTACATTGTTATTAGAATAGGGTTAATGCTTTACTTTATATAAAATAAATTATGTCTATGCAACTTTTATTACATACCGAGGTTTTATGTTAGTAGTTCTTTCTATCTTGTATGGTTGTATTTCTATAGTGCTTAAATGTAATTGCTGCCTTGTTTAATCTACCTTAGATTCTTATTCTAAATACTGTTTGCCTCTTATGTGGGATGAGCAGGTTTATTTCTTAAACGAGTTTTGTAGTTTGAGCAAGAGCTTGCAGATGGTCCAGCAGCTTCGGCTTTTTAGGTATGTTACGTTTGAATGGTCATCATGATACAGCCTGTTTTGCTGCTTGTCTTTTAAGAATTAATTTTGTTAATCATATTAAAAGAACTGCTGCTTCCTTTTCCTCCACTTATATTTGGAAGTGTACAGTATCCTTCAGTGGAATAATTTCCCCCTAGTCTGTTATGAAGTATGTGATAGTGGACCTAATTGGATCTTTTCAACTTAGCCTTACTGGAAACACCTGAATAACAATTGGCACATGCAGCATACTACATTCGGACGTAAATATAAGCAAATTTAATTAACTTACATGGAGTTAAGTAAGTTGGTTAATGTCATTTAATTCTTCTAATGACATTTAAAAAACAATCTTTTCTCCTAAAGTGCCCTTCATTGGAACTTGATATTAAGAATAAGGAGTTATTGGAATTATAATCACAATAAATTGAAGAGTATTTTTGGGATGATATTATTAAATAGGGTCAAAGTAGTTAGAATTTGCTTATATTTGATTTCAATTTTTTTTTTTTTAGAAACAGTGCTTCAACTTTTAACTATTGACTATTAATGTGTTATTTAAGTATTGTATAGTATCACATGTAATTGTTTTTATTTCATTTACTGTTAAATATTTCTTTACCATAAAATCTGTTATAAATTTTCAAATACAAATATTTAGTTAATATATAATAAATTTAATAGCAGAATATTTATTATATAATTTTAATATTTAATAATTTAATATTATTCTATTATAACAAATTTTAACAGAACTCATGCATCTTGTGCTCCAAGAGTTATGTTTTTTAGTTACTAATCATGATATGTGCTTTAATATCTCTTTGTTATATGTTATGTTTTATTATTGATCATGGATTTTACAATTCATGATACTATTCAAAAAATGGGTCTTCCAATTCTCGATTTGAATCCCAATTCAACTACCTTGCATTGGTTATTATTTTCAAATTCTGAATGTCTGTAGGGAACTAATGAATGAAGGCATCTTTGATGTTGTCACCAATGTTTTGCAAAGTCAAGACAAGAAGCTTGTGTTAACTGGGTATTACTTCCCCTTTGCCAATTTGATCTGCATAAAATTTCACTTGACTGTTGTATTTTATACTTTCCTTATGATTAATTTCTAATAGGAAATCATTGTGATGGTTGCAGAACAGATATCCTCATTCTTTTCTTGAATCAAGATCCTAATCTTCTGCGATCCTATTTTGTTCGACCGGAAGGATTTGCTCTTCTAGGACTTTTGGTATGTTCTGTATGCAACTGAGTTCATATATTCTTTCTAGATGACATTCATATATAAAGAGTTAGCAGAAATAAATAAAAAATATAAAATTTGTAGGTGAACCTATAAATAGTATGCTTTGTTGCTATACTGCACTTTTGAAACCAGAAGTTAGTTGTGTTATTTAGTGGGGTGTTTTGCTTGTTTCCTTGTATTAGTGCTGCAGACTGTTGTAGGATATATGTGTAGTCTGTGATAGTAAAACTGATGTATTACTTAAAGAAGGAATGCAAGGCATGGTACAGTCTTGGTAATGGTTCAGAGCCAAAGGAAAGGAAAGATTGAGACACTGGACTGTTTTTTTGAGTGTGCGATTGTGTGAACTGTCAACAGTTACTGCAAAAAGCAACTATGGGGTTTGATTGGTCTTATGGAAGATGGGGGACATAAGGTTAGACAGATAGAAAGGAATCTGAAGAACTCAAGCTTCATAACACCCTAAGGGGAAGTTTGATTGTGTTATAGTGTCCCCCCCACCCCCCACCCCCCCAAAAAAAACTGCTATGTAAAATAAAAATAAGAATTGGAAACATTAAAAAATTGCTCCTTTAAAATTTTAAAAAATCTTTGAACACGTTGGCCACACCATGTTATAAATTACTTGCGTCATATCCATTATCCTTGGATAGTTGGGCCAGTCCATGTCCGCACTCTAGAACTAATTAAGATTTAATTATTGGGAGGCATAAAATGTGATCTATGGATGCTATCTACTTATTTTCAATATTTATTAGTTGATTTGCGATATATATAAGGAGGGATCAAATTACACCGGTGCAACTTTGACAACTATTACACATTCTATAACATTCAACTCAATAATATTTTCTTAAAACTCACCGTTGGATTAGAAGTTCCTTTCACATTGATCACATGCAATATTTCATATTGATCCAAAATCATTTGCTACCTTATTCATATTGACTAAAATCAATGTAATATGAATATTTCAAAATATAATAAAATATGGATAATTTGATTACCTTGTTCAATTTTGACAAAATTTGACACAGACGATCTTGGTAATATATGTATCTATAGTTCAACAGATCAATAAAAATTACATTCTATATCAAGTTATAAAAATGGTGTGATAATTTTCAAAGTTACACTGGTGTAATTTAATCCCTCCTATATATAGTTATAGTTATGACTCATAGGAAGGCTAGCCCAGCTTGTATTGATTACTCATGTTATCTTCTGCAGGTTAAAGGAATGTTAGCAGATTTTGGAGAGAACATGCACTGCCAGTTTCTTGAAATTCTTCGCAATTTATTGGACTCATGCACATTGTCTGGACCACAGGTAACAGGTTCATCTTTGTGCTATTTTCTGAACCTATCAATTTTTACCTTGTTTGTAACTTGTTTTTGTATGACCATTATTCTTCTTGACTGAAATATATTTATATTTGTGTTTCTTATGTAGTTCATAATTTTTAGCTAGAGGTCTTATCTTTGACTCAAAATTTATCAACTCAATTCATATCCTGATACTTGTTGTTTGCATTTATATACTTTTTTTATGGCTGTATTTTATTAAATGATAATTTCCTTTGCTCTTTATCATTAATATTCTATTTTTCCATTGGGTGTTGCTTTCAACAATCTTTATTTTTTGTTCTTTTCTTTTTTTTTTTTGGGGGGGGGGGGGGGGGGGGGGGAGGGCATTTTTAATGCCTGTTCGTTGAGTGTCTTTTTAAGATTAATTCTTTTTTTTTTTTTTTTTCTTTT
>CM023947.1:2844400-2881233 GCA_013407115.1 Glycine latifolia
TTTTTTTTTTTTTTTTTTTTTTTTTTTTTTTTTTTTTTTTGTGGTGTTGTGGGGGGTGGTGGGGGTAATTTCTAACTAAGTGTTGGTAGCTTTGCATTCAGAGTCAATTCATTTGTGGTTGCTTTTCCTATTTAAGATTTGAATAGTGTTTTATTTGATAGTATATTTAATCTTTGGTAAAAATAAATGTCAGGCTGATGTATTTTTATGGGAACTGGGAGTTAATGTCAGTTATGACAGTCATTGGCAGAAAGTAGGAACAGATGAACAGTAGCTTAGGGGTTAAATATGTTGAAATGAATAGTAACTGTTATGTTGATAGTTTGGATCAGTTTCATTTTATTATGTGTGTAATAAGGGACTAGGGGGATAGATGTGTTTTATAATTTGGACAGTGAACACAACCAAGTCTTTTTGACTCTGGGACAGCAAATTCTGCTGTGTTTTGTGTGCTTTAATAAAATACTATTCTTCAATTTATCGACTGGTGTTCTATCAATTTTTTCTTGCTTTGCTTTTGAAGTCAACATACTAAGTTTTGTTTGTGCAGGGATAAATTTTGAATGTTGATTTGTATTTTATAATGTATCTGCTGAATTGTTGGAAAAACTTGTCAGTTAAAGTTTCACGTAAGATGAAAGTCTATTTCTATGTTCGTATGATAGGTATTACTGAACTTGTTTTATTGACTGTTTTAGTTATATCTGACAGAGGGACACTATTATTGACATATTCTTTGAGAGGCATTTGGGGCAATTGATTGAGGTTATAACAGCATCTTGTCCTTCAGAAAATACTGCTGATGCAAATGGCAAATCAGTAGGTCCTGGACGAAGAATTCAGTGTCAGAGTGGAACAAAGCCGGAGATACTATCAAACATATGTGAATTATTATGCTTTTGTGTCCTACATCATCCATACAGAATAAAGTATTTCCTTGTTACTCTGCAGTATCGGTTGACTTTTTGCTGTAAGCATGGAAATTATGTTCATGGTTCTCTTTGGTGTTTTTAGGTGCAGCTTTCTTCTTAATAATGTGATTGAGAAAATATTGCTATTGACACGGAGAGTGGAAAGATTCTTAGTTGTTGGTGCTGTCCGGTTTGTTCGAACTATTCTCTCTCGCCATGTAAGTTTCATTTATGCAGATATTGTGACTTGAAAAGCGAATATTCTAAATAATGTTAATCTGATTACTGTTTGGGGGGAATTTACATTGAGTAGATAGATGCCTATTATTACTTTTGTATAATAGAGCTATGTTACAGGCTACAAATTTCTCCTAAAAAGGTGATTGAGAAGTAAATCTGTGAACAGATAATACAGGAAAATAATGGATAACTGGACTGTTCCATTATGAATTGTGGGGATCATGCAAATTGGTGGAAGAAATCTAGAATTTTACCTGTTTTGTGGTAGATATCTTAGTTTTATCAATAGCAGCTGCCCTGGTGGTTTGGTATGACAATTTAGGGTGTTCCCAGATTTCTATTGCACTGTGGCTTCTGTAATGGCAGCTATGTATCATGATACCAACTTTTACTGCAGCTAAAGCCTGGAAATGGTTTAATGTTTTTTTCTTTTCGTTTTATTATACTTCAGCATAGTTGTATAAATTATGTGATCTGTGAATTGTACCAAATGGTTTGATACACAAATGATTTTTAGAGAGCTAGCCATATGGTGGCCAAAATATGGGCATGGATTGCCAGAATTATGTTTTTCTGTTTTGAGAGTGAATGACAGAGTTGTGCTGATTCAAGATCTCTCTCTCTCTCTCTCTCTCTCTCTATTTTTTTTTTCTTAAGTTGGGTCAAGGATGACCCAATGCGATCTGAAGTGAAATGATACTGAACATTTTTCGAGAAAAAAAGAATGGAAAGAAAACCGATAAGCAAATGCACTTCAGTTGCAGGAGAATTCCTATTTTGTTAGTCTATTACTGTGAATTTTTCCTCTGCTGTTCTTGAGACAGAACAAAGGAACAAATTTTCCAAATTGTAGGCCTATTTTTTAAAATAGCTTATATATGAAATTTCACATGCTAATAATATTCAGTTTGACTTGTATTTTATGATTTTGTTTTGTACTTGCAGGAAATTTGTGTTTTAAGTTGTTTAGGGATCAGTTCCTGGTAGAAAATGATTGCATTAAGCATTTTGTTAGTGATGTATCTGTACATCATTTATCATTTATATAATATATTTTAAGCTATTTTTTAATTTTACGTCTAAATCTAACCATTCCCAATTCAAAACTTAGGTTCTCTAATTTGAATCGAGAATTGATACCCTTGTTCCTCAAAATTATTAATAATTTTTTTTAGAGAAAGGTAAGAGATAACAGAGAAAAGAAAAGTGAGAACTGAACTTTTGATATTATTCCAGTAATGAAAAGTTAGTATATCTTAGGTACAAGCGAGGTTTATATAACCTCTGAACAGAAGCACCTAACTATACAACTGAACTAACTAACTTCCTAACTGACATAACAAATAACAGAATGTACAGAGGTGTAGATAGCAGAAAATATAAACGGACAGAAATAGAGGTGCTGTTAGCAAAAGCTAACCAGCACTTACAATATTTACATTTTGCTAAATACAACTCTAATAAATTTCATTTTATATATATATATATATATATATATATATATAATTTATTTAATCATGTTTTGAGCTAGAGTTTTGTCTTTTGCAACCTGCAACCCCTTTCTTCTTTAGATGTCTAATATTTTGTGACTAAGTTGAATCTGTTAGTTTGGAGTTCATCCTCCTTATTACCAAAGAAATGTTTTTCCTTTATAAAAACTGTTCATTTTGCATTCATCTAACAGTTTGGAGTGTTAACATGCAGGATGAGCATCTGATAAATTATTTTGTTAGGAATAATGTTCTGAAGCCAATTATTGATGCCTTTGTTTCTAATGGCAATCGTTACAATCTGCTCCATTCTGCTGTTCTGGAACTTTTTGAGTTTATTCGGAAGGTGTGAATCTTTATTAAGTGTTCTGGATCTTAAATGCCTAAAGCAATGTTGTGCTGATAATATTGTATTGTGTAGGAGAATCTGAAATTATTGCTGAGATACATAGTCGATTCTTTTTGGGACCAGCTGGTGAAATTTGAGTATTTGCCTTCAATTCACTCACTGAAAGTTAAATATGAGCAGGTAAGTCTTTTTTCTTTATGAGCATGAATTGTGGGCCAAACACAGGCTTGAGTTTACGTGCTTGCTTGCAGTGTTTGGATAATGGTGGGACAAATGATGCCACTACTGCAGTGGACCTTCGAAGACGAAATGATGAGCGTGCTCTGGAGAGAGAAGAAGAACGGTACTTTAATGAGGACAGGTACATATCTTATTTCTTGATCATGCTAGTAGATTTTCAGTTGTTTATACTGTTAGCATGGAGTCTCTTTAAGTTTTCTTTATTTGATCAGTGACGAGGAGGATACTGCTTCTGTTCCATGTAATCTGAAAGGACACCAGCAACCTAATCTATCCAATGGAGTTGCTGCAAGCTATTCACAGTTAAGGTAAACTTCCGTTTCTTAGTATTATGTTTGACTGTTTGTAGTCTATATGCTATAAAATAATTTGTTCATCTTGATTTTCAGTCCAAGGTCGCTGGTTGATTATGAGGATGATGAGGATGATGAAGATTACAAGCCACCGCCAAGGAAGCAGCTAGAAACTTCTGAGGAAGATGACGGGATAATGGAGTCTCTCAGACTGAAGAGGAAATTACCTTCAAAAGATAAGGAGCCTGAACTTGTGAAGAAACAGAAGTTATCGAAGAATTCTAAATCTAAAGATAGTGTTTTTACTGCCTTGTGTTCAACATTGAGCCAAGCTGTGCTACCCAGTAGGAAAACATCAATCAGCATTCCTTCATGTGCTCGAACAGATGGGAGGATGAGCTCAAGCGAAGATAATCAGGGGGATGTACAAAATATTTCTAGAAGCAGCAGTTCCAATAATAGCAACATTGCAGCAGAAGACAATCACGTAGAGAAAGAAGGTGAAGCCTCTAGAAGCTTTTCTGATTGCTTGCATGCAAAATCAGATAGCATCCAATTGGGTGGAGAAGAACGTCCATTGGTTGCCCCAAAATCCTCACCAGAGATGGCTGTAAATGGATCGTAAACTTTCAGAATTATATGCAGGAAGACAGATTTGTTTTATTTGACGTATAGATTTGCTGGTGGGTAAGTGGTTCTGACTACATACATAGAGCTTTGAGACGAAGGAAATTTACCTACAAGGGGGTAAATTCTGCTTATGCGTTGCATCGAGGACGTGGGAATACTGTACAGTGCCACTAAGAGGCGGGAAGATATTATTAATACAGCAACGTGGGTGGATGTGGCTCCTATTCTTCAGTTTGCTATTTTGGGCTTGAGCTTAGTAGTTGTTTTTGTATGACATTCCTGAGAAATAATTGTGTTTTTCCCTTCTCCAAAAATTTACCTCTTCCAGCGTTTATTTACAAAGTTTCTGCCAGAATATCCAAGTGCGGGTGAGGGGTTATCATTCATGTTATATGTATTATATACCCTTAGTATTTAAACATCGTTATAGAGGGCGCCAATATCTTGCTCTACACAGGTTTTACGTGTGTTTTTTTCCCTTTTTTTTTCGGTGGTGGGATGTGTTGGTAGGAAAACGTGCAGTGAGTATCTAAGGCCCATTTTTCACTAATGTAGGGAATCATCAGCCGTTGTAAATCTGTATTAAACTGTTGAGTATTGCAAAGAACTCTTATGCAGTTTTACCATAACGCAACTGTATTCACAATATTGTTTGTTGCTCTGCTGTCATGCTAACCTTGCATCGATCTTGTATTTTGGTTTTCCGTATTGTGCTGCCTTTTTATGCTAACTGTAGTTTTGCAAATGCCCAGCCTTTATGCTAAGTTCGCTGTGATGTGGTCTCTCTACGACTGTTCACGGGTTTGAACGGGTTGTGCGGTTTACTCATGGATTGGGTTGGGGATTCTTGTAGTGCAACCAAGGTCCTGGAAAATGGGTTGCTGAGTCGAACCAGATAGCACTTTTCTGGTGGTTTCCCACGACGTAAAGGGATGATGTGCGCTGTGGCGGATATTAAAGGCGTTGTCCAGATATTCCTTGTTAAGCCGTAACATGATTTTTTAGGGACGAAGATAGTCGACATTAGGAGGGAAAAAGGAGAAAAACCTTCAAAAAAGCCGTCACACGTCTTGAATACCAAGGTAATTGATTGGGGAATTTTGTTTCCAAGCTGAAATTAAGTTAAGAAAATCAGTTTAAATCAAATCTTCAGAAGTTAACCCCTCTTTGATAAACAGTTAAGTAACATTAAACTGAAATAGTTAACCTATCTCAATATTTTGTACAGCTTTTTAGGTTGACTTTCGATTTTGACATAATAGTTGAAGACCTAAAGTAAAACTGCTAAAAATATTCTCTGTCCTTGCCCTATTCATATAACAACAGCAACAACACATTGATCCAAATTACTTTTGTAGATTTCAGAGACTTTGAACTTTTTGAAAATAAAGGCAGTGATCTTTGGAAGGCACTCGTCAAATTATAAGGCTCCCTTGCGTTCAAAACACTCGTGTGGGGAAATGGGTCGTCAAATTTATTATACGTCTAAGCAAATTTCATTATGTGCTTTCAATATTCAACCAGTATATGGACTTCTTTAAAATTACTACATCCTCTATATACGAATTTCATTATGTTTGGAAGGAGTCTTTACAATGGGGTAGCGATACATTCTCTATATATGAATTTGCAAATGATTAGAGACTGTTTTTAATTTTTTTTGTTGTAAACTATAAATGCCAAACTTGCAAAGCATGAGTCGAGTACTGTACGACTACACTACATTTTCTAGTTTCCTCATGCTCATAATATGTGCCTAGTTATTCCATCGATCAAGGGATTTTCACCTCTGATAGAGATTTTAAAGCAAATAGTGGGGTGTGGATGACAGTGACCCTTACACATTTATCTAAATTAAATGCAGGATTGGCAGCATGAATATATTCCCGACTCACATATGGGCTGAAGGAAGCTCGTGGAGCAAATGACTGGGTAATGATGTTATTCATTCTAAACAACAAAATATATATATATGGTGCCTTAGTTTTATGACATGGAACGAACAACACTATAGCAAGCCTCCACTATTCATTCATGCTTATTAACTTTTAAGATTTGGAATTTTTTTATTTGATCGTTCAATCACTAATTATTAATGAAATGCTGCTTGTGTTGCCGGTACTTAATAGAAGATTATCATTTATTGTGTTGGATGCAGAAAAATAGCGCAATGGCCGGAGGAATCACTGGGGCAACACTTGCACTTAATTACGTAGGAGACACATCTCACGAACATATGGTGCATTGTGCTATCACCGGAGCTGCAATCTTCACCGCTGCAAATCTTTTAACTGGGATATTCTAAACGGGTGCCCTGTTTAATGTTAAGATTGGATGTTCAGAGATTGATACATTTTTTTTTTCTGTTTTAAGATTTTCGACAGTTCCTTGGTACATGTATGTTTTAAGATGAATTTGTAATGTTTTTTTTTTAAATTTGTTGTTCTCATTAGTCATTAACCACCCCTCCCTGTCAAAGGCTTTTTGGATTCTTGCCCAACCAAGGCCCCTTTCTTACTAATGACTCATTGCCTCTTTGATTTTTATTTATTTTTTACTTAAGAAGAGTGATAATCAATTTAATTTCAAGACAGAAGTTTAACCCGGTTTTTCTTCTTATGAAATAACAGGTATAAATGAAATTTTTATCATAAAAAAAGGACTCAAATGAATTCAATAACATATTCTAAGAAGTTTTGACCAAAAACGGAAAATTGAGAATGATTTAAGGGAAGTTGAGAATGGTTTGTAGATTTGGAGTGACTGAAACTAATAAGATGGCAATTACAACTATTTCTTTTAGTTAGATTAATGATTCGTTATTGGAGAGTATTATATGGGAAAAGTTATTCTTTTTTTTTTTCCCTCCAATCACTTTGTCATTTGATTCAATATAGTGCTTCATTAGATTGAAACAAATTAGATAAATACTAAATTATTGATAATTTCTTAGATAGAATATTAAAGTGGAAAAATTCGTTGATATTTGGACTAAAATTAATGAAAGAATAAACATGTTATTATTGATTCTAAGTCGTTTTTGGTAATGTTTGGACTAAACGAGAACAAACATGTTATTAAAAAAAATTAGGAGACTATTTTAGAACTTTTAAAACATATGGGGTTAATTAAAAAAAATGGTAGAAGTCCAAATATATTTTAGTCAGATAATTATATACACTAAATCAACACATATATCTAATATATGAGATAAATTTAACTTATATATAATATCTTATTTATAAATTTTGCATTAATTTAAATCAATAAAATATGGTTGAATCATTTATTTATTGGTTCAGCTAGTGATCTATTAGTATTTTGATTGAGTTAATGATCAATCATTGAAGGTTTGATATAGGTGATATATTTTTTTTAATTTTCATTTCATGTAATTTTATCTTTATTTTTCCTTTCTTTTAAAGTTAATATTAAAGGATTATAATTCATAAGACTTTTCAATAATTACTAGTTTTTATTTTATTTAATGTATCAATTTATATCAATAATCTTTTTACCATTCAATATTTGTTGTATTGAACAATTCATTAAATAATAATATCAATTTATACAAATTATAAAGTAAATTTTGAATAATGTTTTTAACTGAGTTTTGAAAAAATTAAACCCGTCTATACAAAATATAATTAAACATTTAAAATTATAAAATGATAATAATTTCTAATTAGTTTGATAAATTACTTTAAAAAAGAATAGTCATTGTAATTATCTTCTAATGTACAAATATTTTTATAACTATAAAATAATAATTTTGCATTAAGATTTCTTATAAAATTAGACTTTATTGAAATATCCTTTTTTACACAATTAAAATATTTTTTAAAAAGTTTATCTTGTTTAAATATAGTTTTTATCCATGTAATAATATTTTGAATAGTAAATTTTAATTTAAATAAATAAATAAATTTATTCACGAAAGTGTGATATCAATAAATTGGTATTTAAAAAATAAAAAATTCAAATTTAATATTTAAATATATAAAAAATATGATAAAATAGTCTAATAGATATCATAATAAATTTGTCTCTAAATTTTACGAGTCAAATTATTTTTAAAAAATATAATTTATTGAATTTAACATTATAGTTTAATAATAATATAATTCTTTAACTTATTATCATCTTTCATAAATTAATTTATTATTACATCATATTTTTTAATACAAATTTGATTATTCACTCTTTTAAATTTTAACTTTTAGTCTGTTTTTAAAATTTCGGACTAAGTTATATTTGATGTTATATTAGATATTCTAACGATTCAAAAAAAATTAATGATAGTTTTTTGTATTTTAATTTGACAAATATATTTTTCTATAAACAATTTTCGTTCTGTTTTTTTTTACTGCAACAATTTTCGTTCTTATATAGGTTATAACACTGACCGGTATATTCAAGCTAAAAGAAAAACAATGATTGGTATTTAATTATTTATCAATAATAAATAATTATATAATAATAAGAACTTAAATACAATGAATGTAATTACTAATAATTATTATATTTTAATATTTTGAAAAAATAACGAAAGCTTATTCAACCCTAATTTTCTTGTTCATATATGGGCTGTACTGATTAAAGAGATCGTGTCCAATTCCTCAATTCTGAATCGAGTTTCAAAATCAGAGGAAAAACAAAACTTCTGGTTCAATACCTGTTGAGGTGAGATCTTTTCACAATTCATTTTCCTCTGCTTTCTCTAAATTTAACTCAATTCTTGGATCTTTATTTTCATTTCAATTTCAATTCTTTCATCGTTATCGACAGTCGTAGATCCCAAAATACTGGTTGAAAAATGACTCGAATGGATATTGTTTAGGGTTTTATATGTTCGATTTTAATTTTTCTTTCTTCTTCTTAAATCTCTATGAAAGAACCCTAACTCTGATTGTTGCATCTGCAACACACCTCAACGCTCGTGATTTTTTTTTTTTCGTAGGATTTGCGGTATTGGCTTTTTCGTTCATTTTGTTATTTGAATGATATTTTTTCCTGCTATTAATCTCAGGTGTTGATTTTTCATAGTGTGCAATTAGTTTTTTGGGAAGTTAGATGCTGTTGAGTTTATTCGTCTGCCACAAAAGACAAATTTGAGGACATATATAAAACATGTCAAGCAAGAAGGAAGAGAAATCTCAGGCTGCAGCTGAAAGAATCAAGGCTGCAGCCATGAGTGCTGCTAAAGGCCTTAGTCGTGCCCAGGCTGAAAGGGCGGCTGCTGCTGCTGCCCGAAATGTCAATGCCTATGGGCAGAAGGAAGAAGGGCCTAGCAGATGGCAGGAGAAAAGGGAAGCAAAGAGGCAGATGTATTTGATGAGTACCGAAAAAGCTGTTAAATTGGGTGAAAGGAAAGACCTCAAGCCTGCAATGTCGGCAGCAGGTGGAGTGGCGCAGTGCCAAAAGTGTTTCCAAAGTGGCCACTGGACATACGAATGCAAGAATGAACGGGTTTACATTTCAAGACCATCCCGGACCCAGCAACTTAAAAACCCTAAATTGAGGGTGAATGTGTCTGTGACTTATGATTTGGATGATAACATTCCTGATGCTAAGGAGGAAAAGGCAAGAACAAGTTCCAAAAAAACCAAAAGGAAGCACCGGAAGGACTCTGATTCTGGTAGCAATAGTGAGGATTCTGTTTTTGAGACTGATAGTGGCAGTGGGTCATCATCTGTTACAGGGTCGGATTATTCTTCTGAAAGTAGTTCAGGTTACAGTTCATCTTCTGATTCAGAGGAGGAACGGAAACGGAGGAGAAAGAAGAAGCAGAAGAGAGGAAGACACAAGAGGTACAGTTCATCAGAATCATCTGATTCAGATTCTGCTTCAGACTCTGATTCTGATGATAAAAGGAGCCGGAGAAAGAAGAGGCATAACCGAAGACGCTGAATGAGATTTAAGAATGTGTGGAGCAACAAAGGGGTTGGTGAGTGGGGGGACATGTTGGATCGTTGCCAAGTGCATGGATACAATCATGAAGTTTCAGCAGCTATGGTCGCTTGTTTGTGATATCGGTAATGTAGAATAAGCTTTCCTAGATGCAGGGGTTGTGTTTTTGTTTCTTTGATTACTTATCCTGAAGATACTTGCAAGATAGGTGTAATCTTTCAACAGTTACCTTTGTGGACATGCTCTATGTTGTTTATGAGATGTTTAAGCAGTTGGATGGTTTTTTCATTTGATGCAAACTTCAAATGCTGTCATACTCATACTCTCATTTGCAACATAACTTCTCGTGTAGTTTTGAGGCTTTCATAGCAGAGTTGGTTCTTGCATATTGTCTATCTTTGAGTGCTTTCGAGCATCTATATGACATTGAATCTTCTGAGCTTGAGCTTATTGCTTGCATTAGTTGGCATACTATGAATCATGGTAGTTTGATGTTTTGATGCTTCTGGTGGATCCCTTTTGTTTTGTTCCGCTGTCAATTGTAGTTGACCTTGTTAGTTAATTTTGTTGGTGGATCTTCTTATTTTTTGGTTTTCAGGCTTCTGGTGGATATCTCATGTTTTGTTCCGCTGTCAATTGTTGTTAGTCTTGTTATATTACTTTTGTTGATGTGCATGTGTTTTGGGTCATGCATAACTGTGATTTAAGTGAAAATTGAAATAATGTTAGGGTACTACCTTTTTTCTTTTTAATAGTTAGTGTTTTTTCTTTGTCAAGGGGGTCTAAGCTCAAATGATAGAGTAGAGTGTGAGAGTTATTGTAAACCTCTGACATTGTCTTCGATTACCAAGGATAAAAATAAACACAACACAAGTCATCTAGCAATTAGACGTCATTAAGGACGCAAGCCACTTATACGTTCTGTGTGTATTGACATTGAGCAAGAGTGCTCCATCTTCTGGTATGTTATAAATTGCTTTATTTCCTTTAAAAAGTTGTAGAAAGTGCAATCATTCCACTCCTTTTAAAATTTAGCATTAGTTTGATCTGGGTGCAATGCTGCATTCCTCGATTTGAAGGTTTCCGTTACATCAGCGTAGGAGCAATCATGGATATAAGTTTGCACTATAAGCACATCTAGGTATAAGCGGGCTTTGTTATTCTCACCACCCTTGTTTCTCCTCTCCTTCCTAGTTTTTTGTCTCCCTTGAGTTTCCTATTCTACCTCTTTCTTCGCCTTTCTCGTCCTTTATTTTAACACGGCAGAAACTTGTTTTCTATTTGTTAATAATTTTTTCTTTGTAAAACATTTAACTCAGCGGAAACATATACCCGTCGTGTTAATTTTTTTATTATAAATTAAACACAATGAAAACATGTTTTTATTTGCTTAACTTTAGTTTATTTCTTGTAAAACTTTTAACACAACATAAACATGTTTCCCACTGTGTTATTAGAAGTCTGTCACTACCCTTCTCACTAAACAAATTTATATTACCAAGAATTGCAAATTTTATATCAATACAATTTAGCTTATAAAAAACATAATGGGCTGATAATACTTCACGCAATACCTTTTTTTTAAAGATAAGAAAAAAAAATCATTCATATAATTGGAGCACAAGGTGTGTCCAATACAACCATTAAATACAACCATTAACAATTGTCATTCAATTGAATATAAATAAAGCAACTGAATGACAAAAATTAACAATTACCGCAAGCGATAGTCCGTTTATGTATTTTATTATATTTAAAGATATTATTTTTTATTTATATATTTAAGGGATTATGATAGATGTAGAATGTAAAATAAATTTGAATATTTAAAGTCAAATAATATGAAAATTTGATAAAATTGTAAGATGAAACTATAATTTCAATAGAAAATTTGAGATTTTTTATTTATTTATGAAAAATGATGTTTTTCAAAGACTGATTTCGCATTACCTAAGGGCCATCCCATTAATGTGTATAAGGGATTAAAAAACCCTTAAATTGAACAAGGCATGCAATATAACATACTAGTGTCATTACTTTGCCAAACTCTTAACTTGAACGTTAGAGTCTTTCCAAGTAAACACTCCCGCTAGAAACCTAGGGCAAAGTGATGAACATGGATGCACAAAATAATTCATCCATGTACCAAATTTGCAAGGATATGATATTGTACCAAATTTGACCTCATTTTGAAATTGGTGTGACAGTATTAGTAAAAAATGGTACGACATAGTAAATGCGTATTTACTTATATAAGCTAATGGTATGGTATTGTACCAAATACTTGCAAATTTGTCGAACTTCTTATATTTATTTTAGTTGAAATACTGATAATTTCATGGAGTTATCAATATTATTTTATAAGTAGTATGCATTTAATAAAAGATCACACGCTACTACAATACTACAAATTACTGAAAAATATTTTTTTTATATTAAAAAATAATTTCTCTCTCAAATTTGTGATGTCTCAAATACACCAATAAATAAATATTATAAAAATTAATAAATTTATCATATATAATTAATATTGTCATATGCACTATTTATTGTTACTAAAATATCTACCAGTTTGATAACTAATATCCATTTTTATTTTTATTGTGTAAATTAATAAAATAAAACTTCAACTTTAATTTGGAAAAAAAAAACACAAAATACTCGTACAAAGTTTTAGGTATAGTTCTTACGATACGAAGAGTGCAACCTATTTTTCTCATTAAGAAAAAAAGAAAAAAAAAGAGTTGAACCTATTTCCGGTCTCAGCGAAGAGACAGAGACAAAGAGTATTGGTAACTATATTAAGTGAAGAGAGTCTGCCCGCCAAAAACTACGAGCGATTCGAGTGAAAGATGAGTACCATGAAATTTTGCCGCCGCTGGTCCGTTCCCATTTTCTTCTTTCTTTCCTTCCGTATTTTTATTCTGTTTCTTTGTTTCCGATCCATGGATTGATTAAGATTAATGCTTCTTCTTTCATTCCGCACCGCAGCAACAACGTTCTGTACCCTACGGAGGATAAGGAGGAGAAGCTCCTTCTCTATGCTTGCCGCAACTGCAATCACGAGGTTCCTCTCTTCTCTTTAGCTTTCCATTTCTATTTTCTCCTTCATTCTTTCTTTCTTTCGCTCTGCCTCCATCTTGCAAAAACCCTAACAAGCTCTCCTATTGCATATGCATTTACGTTTGTAGCGGCTTCTTCTTCTTCTTTAAGCTATTTTTGGTGTTTCACTTTAACCTAACCATTAATGCTCTTCGTGTTTCCCCCTTTTTCAATCTGAATTAACGATTCACCAATGAATGCTGACCATTCTACTGAATAAATGTGGCTACACTTTTTTTTGGTCTTAACCAAAGAGAACCTAACTAATCTGGAGTCCGGCTGAGAGGTAAGTAAAGTATGACAACAATTTGTGTCTGCTAAGAATTGAACTCGGGTTCTATTGTACAGGTCAACCTTAACTTGAGAATTGTTTCTTCCAAAAAAAAATGTGGCTACACTACAATGCAATTGCTTGGGAATGAAATTAGTACCATATTGTTGATTTTGAAAATGCCCTCAAATCTTAAAAGTCTCTGATGCCTTGGGTTGTTGATGAATCTGATCAACTGGAGATTGAATTTTGGAGTCAATGGATTTGCACAGTGTGGTTTTTTTTAAAAGGAATGCAATTTCTTCTATATATTTCTACTAGGTCCTAAGGAAAACTTCCCCTACTGATTTAATGGATGAATGGTGTTTGTTTTGCTTTCACTAGCAATTGACTTATGTTTGCAGAGGTATCTGGCTTCTATATGTTGCTGTTGCTTTTTTATTCTAACTTCACCGTTCTCATGCCATATGCATTTTCATAGCGAATCACTGTGTTTCCATTTCATGTCAAAAGAAAATTGAGCATTGACTAACAGTGCCTTTGATATATCAGGTCTCTTGCCGTCGTTCCTAGGGCTTAAGAGTTGCTTTTAAGTTAAAATTTCATGGATATTGCATTTTTAACTTAATATATGACTTTTGTTATGTTTCTTTATGTTAAAATGCTCCTAGATTTATGATTTTTAGTTATTGACTATGAATTTGTGCTTTTATATGTCTTTGTTAATTGTGTATGTTATGTTTTATTGTTGATCATAAATCTTATAATTCACAATTTGGTAAATAAATAGGTCTTCCGATCCTTGATTTGAATCTCAATCCAACTATCAGATACTGGACCATTCATAAATGATTTTTTTTTATTTAAAAAACCTCAATAACATACCTGTCTTGTCAGCATTTGGTGCTTTGGTGATCATATTTTGTTTTATACAACTAAGGAAATACCAAGTAAGCAAGGAAAGAAAGTTCTTTACATTTTATTGTTTTTGCTATAACAAATTGACACACTTGTTTTTCTTATGAAAAAAAAAACTATTTCAAGGGACCATGTCCAGTTTTGACTTTTGATGTTATTAGTTAAGATTGGATATGCCTGTGTGATCCGTTTTCCACTGTTGAGCAGGAGATTGCCGATAGTAACGTTGTCTACAGAAATAAGATACATCATTCTGTTCAACGGCGCACTCGAGAGCTGGAAAATGTAGCTGCAGATCCAACACTTCCTCGCACCAAGTCTGTTCGCTGCTCTCAATGTAATCATGGAGAAGCTGTCTTTTTCAAGGTTAAGTCCTACTAACTATGGAAGAGAAACAAAAAAGCAAACTAGTAATTTAATATGACCATATATATATATATATATATGTATTAAAGTTTCATCATTGAAATCAGAAGATGGAATATTATGGTCATATTTTCTCATACTATTTTTATCCAGTAATTAAATTAGTTTGTTTTTTTTTTTTTATGCATTGGAAGTTTTTATATATAATGTAAGCCACTCTTTTTGAAATGCTAAATTAGTTCCTTAACTGAACACCGGACAGTGCACCTCAATGAGGTCACTACTATTATTTGCAAATGTCCACGAATTACTTAAGCCGTTAAATTCTAGCATACATATCTGTACACAAATATTAATGCATGTATGATGTGCAGGTGAAGGAAGTTTCATTGTAACTAACGCCTTGAATTTGAAATGTTCTAATCCCCTTTGAAGTAACATTGAAGATGATGCTCTTTTGATTGCAATTTATTTATAGCAAAACTTCAGCCTTCGTATTCAGAAACCTTGTTTTAGCTAGTTGGGGGTGTTCTGAAATTTCTGAATGTGTGTAGGCACCAGTCAAAGGGGAAGAAGGCATGGCCCTTATTTTTGTTTGCTGCAACCCAACTTGTGGGAAGCGTTGGAGAGACTAGGACTCATAATAGTCAAGGTTCAACATTGGGGAGTTGAGCATATCAAATTGTTCACTCTTGAATGGATGAGAAACCTTATTTGTATATATAAAACTTGGCTAGTGCGAGGACGTTCATAATTAAGTATTTGTGCTCACTGTTTAATCTCCCTAAACAATTATGTTGACGCAGTTAATGGTCCAATCCTTTAGTTTATGGGTTATGAAAGAAATCCGCATTTCGTTTATTTGAGCTCCAAAACATTTATGTTTGGATTGATTGAAAGGAATTAAATGAATTAGCTTTAAAAAAAATAATATTGAGTTTTTTATTAGTTGGATTGTGTAATTTTTTGATGGTGAATTGATATTTAAAATAAGACACAATAGAATGAAAGCAAATGACAAAATATTCTGTTTCATTCTATTTAGGAGACATCTAGAAGAACCTAAAAGACAATATAAACAAACTGGTAAGTGATTTCTTATGTTATAGTAACGTAAGTTAACTTGTTATAAGCTTGTTGATAATATTATTACATAATCATGTGGCCAGGACCAGGCTAGCTGAAACTGGTTTTATTATAGTCCCTTTTGTAGTTGTAGCCTTTGTTATTTATATGTAGGAAGGCCATTTAAACGGCTAGAGTTGTGATTCATTTGAAGTGGCCAAGCGTGAACGCTCCATTACCATCGCCCTTCAATTTTATGTTGGTGTTGTTGGTAACTCCAAATAACTTTTGATTGTCTCCATTGAGAAGGCCAGCTGCAGGAGGTTGAAGAGCAGGGAATGGAGTACCATTCATCATGTTATTGTTGGGATTTGATTGAGGCTGAGTTGCCACACTTCGGCTGCTATCACCTCCATCGATCATGTTGGCAAAACCTCGTACGAAACCTGCCATTGAAAGTTAATCAAGGGAAGAAAAAACAAACAAGTATATCTATAAACTTTGTTTCGGGTTTTTCTTCAATTAATCGCTATACATAGTGTTAAAGGGATATCACCAATTTATAGATGCAAGAAGAGAATATCAGGGCTCCTGGTTATTGGTACTCCCACTCTTTTTTATCTGGTTACGGTCTGTTCGATAGAGTAGGAAAAAATACAATAAAAATTAAATTAAAATAGACTATAAAAATGAGTTTTATTCTATTTTCTTTTACATTTCATTTCTTTCATTTTAGGTCTATTTCTCTTTCAACAAACACCCTGCATGGTACATATCCCTTGAATGCGAAGTAGCCTAGTGGCCTTCCAATTATATTCTCCTATATCTAAACCTGTCATTACCAAAGTGATATATAGTGTCAATTTTGTGCACGGACAACTTTATCTGACACGCTAGAACTTAGGCCAATGTTGAATACTGTTGATTGATACGGTAGGACAGGCAGCTACTTAAGAACTTGTATTTTTTTGGGTACAGAATTAAGAGCTTGTATACTACTATAGTTTTAAATTTTGAGAGATTAATTAATTTAACAAAAGCAATTTTTTTAGAAGAATGATAATGGAGGATCAATTTAAGTTTTTACTTTTTGGTAAGCAAAGTTTTTGGCAAGGAGATATACTATCCCAATTTTAATCGAGCAATTAAAGATTTTACTTTGTTCCTATTCATTGACAGCTCTAACGATAGTCACGAACTTAGATTGTCCTCCTTCAGTCCTTGTTCTTCTTTTCGAATGTAAAAGTGTGAATATTATCTTATTTTATTCATTTTCAACTTCCTTCAAGGAAAGTTAATTAAAATAATGGAAAAAAATTATAATGGAATTTTTTTAAAAAAAAATTATAAAAAAATTACGAATTTATAGTCGTTTTGAACCAATTTACCAATGTATAGTAATTAGTCGCGCCTAAGGTGAGCGCGACTGGCCACACCCCACACAGGCGTGACTTTGCATCTTCAAACCGTTCATGAACGGTTCGGTTTGGTTTGGTTCAACGGATTACCCATTTAATTTTTTTTTCTTAGAACTACTATTTTATATCATGATTCTTTCAAATATCCAATACAATTAACACAATATTATCAAATGTATCAAAGTAGTAAAATTAATTCATTTAATACCATCAACATAATATTTTAAAATAGACTTATAATATAAATTAAAACAAAAGATTTTTGAACAAGATTTACTATAATAGTCTTGAATCATAACTATTTCTTACAAACTAAGCTTTGTTATAACCAAATTTATTGCAACCAGATCTACTGAAACAAACAAATGAACAAAATATGATTCATTAATATTATAAATATGGTAAACAATATATGAAAAAAAAAAGGTGAAACAAATAACAATATACCTGACAGTAATACATTAAGAAGTTATTACCAATTTCTTAAAGTCATTTTTAATTTATACATTTTTTCCCTTTAAATCACTACTAAAACCTGAAATATAACTTGCAGTTCAAAGAATAGCCAAGCATTAAATGTCACACATGAAAGGATATGAAGGGATAATAACTTCTGTTGACACCAAACAGCTTACATCTAGTTAATTTAAGAGTAATACAACAATAAAATTTATTAGAAGTGAAGAGTTAGGCTTAATATTATTTATTTTAAAAAACCAAAATTCAAGTATACTATTTATCTATTAAAAATTTGTTGTGTTATTGCCTAAAATTATTCATAATTCTATCCAAATTCAGGAACAAATAAAATATTGTTACTATTAATTTTTTTGCAAAAAAAAAAAAACAAATTAATTGGGTCATATGCTAAACTATGGGGAGAAAGGAGACAGTTTTAATTTTAAACGATTGTAAGCACCTAAAGTGCTTCATTGTGTCTAAGATAATGAAAAAGGATAAATCTAAAACTTAATCCCTTCAATCACATTAAAAATTTACTAAAAAATTAAAATTTTAGGATCAGGAAATTTAACAAGAGTTGCTTAATACATCAAATAAAAGTTAAATATGATAATTATTTGAGATAATTTTTTTTATAAATACAATACTTATTTTAACACGAAGGAAGTATTTTTTTTTTGGGTCAATGGCTTCGTCCTTTACTACTTAAATGAACATTAAATATATTAGAAACGATAAATAGTATCCACTTCATTTTTTAATTTGTATTTGTGTTCGTTTCAAACTCCAACTTATGAATATCTAAGCGGGGGACTCTTCAACGTAAATGATATATAATTGGACAATAAATTACTTGTTTTTCAAGTTGATGCTTATTGTCATAAGTTTTGACCTGGTCGATTTTCTCCTCCAATTCTTTTCGTAGTTGTTCGTTAGTAGCTTCTGTTCTTGTGTTCGTTACGTGCTTAGAGAAGGAGCTGGTGCTATGGTGCATAAGCACAGAGAATGAGATGAGATGAGAGGGTAACAAAAGCACATAGAAGAAAAAGAAACCTAAACCCCAAAGATAAGATGAGATGATTATGGGCTAGCATTCATTTGATCCACACATTTACAATACCACACCTTTTTTTATTGTCAAATAATTTTTTTAATTTTATATATATATATATATATATAATAAAATTTATATTATTATTATGGCCCACACATTGCATATTTAGATTTTGTGAGAACTGAAAATATATAATTCTAAAAATATTTCAATATTTATAATGATAAAAAATATATTTTAATCTTGAATTTTTTAAGTCTTTTTTAATAGCATGAGTCATAGCGAACCCTAATTAATAATTTTCTTGAAAAAAAATGAAATGAAAATTCTTAAGCAAAAATTCTCACATACTACTTGCATCCCAAATTTCAAATCATAAATTTCCCTAGTTTAACATTGCAGCAATTTGGGTTTGCAATTTGGTGGAATTTTAGTAAAAAATTAAGGTGAAGAAAAGACATTCGATTTGGGATTTTGCAGAAACAAGAAGAGCAACCTCTCTTTTGATTATCGCAGGGGACTATTGGCTTTTATTTTTCCGTACTTCTATTCTCTATTTCTTTGGCCCGGTCTTGTATTATGATATTACAGATACATGCAAAAGTAAATTAACAATTTTGTCAATACTACTATTACCTCTTATACAATTATTGATCAGAAGAAAACTGTTAAAGAACATGCTTCAACCTCTACCCATGAGACTAATATGTTAATAAAAAAAAACTAATAATTACAAAACATATTTTTCACATAAAGACAAGAGAATTTATAATCATCATCTGTTTTCGATCTTTTCTTTTCTTTTGACTTTCTTTTATTTTGTAGTGGATATTACTAGATGGTGAATATTGCTAGCAAATGGCTGAAGGTGCAAAGTCGCATCTGTGTAGGGAGTGATTAGTCGCATCCAACTGGAACATAAATAATTGTAATATATTGATAAATTAGTTCAAAATGACTATAAATTCATAATTTTTTTTAAAAAAACAATATTTAAATTTTTTTTCCGTTCAAATAACGTTAGTTATGACTGAAATGTGAGGACACTTGCTCGACCCTGAAGCTGTACTAGCAAATTAAACAAAAGGTTGAGCATCACATGTCAGCGGATGACGCATGTATCAATGACTGAGCAAGAGAACCTTTGAATTAGTCAATGATAAAAGGGTTAATATGTAAAAAACCTTCGGTATATGATTCTGTCGGAAATTGATGCATGATTGCTATTTGATACTTATCCTTGGTTTTTATTGGGAGTGACATACAAAATTAGAGGAAATATTATTTAGATAGATTAAAATAGGATTATGTAAAACTTGTTTGAACGAATGAAAAAAGAAAAGAAAAAAGGGATTATGTAAATTTTTTTTATAATGATTAAAAATGTAATTTTTAATTTAATATTTTTAAACATAAATTATTTATTATTTAAAGAAAATCAACATATGAAATTATAAATAGATATATCTTATGAGAAGATGAATAACGGTTGAAACGCTCATGATTGTTTAAGGAAGAAAGAAAATAGGTTTTCCTTCTTTTCTTTATGAATATATTGGACGATATATTTTATTTAGTTTCTAATTTTTTTATTAACTAAAAAGTTTAATTAAATATTCAATAAATAAGTTTTTTTTTAAAAATTAATAACTTTTAGCATTTTTTTAAACAGTATTTTTTAAAACGTTATTTTCTAATTTCTAATTTCTAATTTTTCAATTTTTTCTATATTTTTCAATTTTTTTAGTTATCTTTTTAAAATAAATTATAATTTTATAATTTTTCTATTATTTTAAACTTTTGAACTACTTAAATAATTAATTTTATTAAATATTTATAATTTAATAAATTAATTTTTCAACTTTTAACTAATTTTATCCAACATAACCATATTTACAAACTCAATCAGAAAACAAAAGATAATTTAATAAAAAACGAAACTATCTTTATTTATAAAACAATTTCACTCATTCTTCCATTCATTTGAAATTTGAATACACGATGAGATTTTTTTTCTTAATTTTATTAATTCATCTAGTGATATCTATTTCAGTTTATTTTTCTTTTACTTTATTTTTATTTTTTTGTTTTCCTTCCTCCCATACTTATTTATTTCCTCATTTCCGCACAAAGCATAAAGTGACTTAATGGGAGCTAGGTGAGATGTGTGCAAGGAAATTGCAGGAGATGGACACAAAACATGAAATAGACATATATATTTATAAAGAGGAGGTATAAAAACCTCATTATTTTACTGGAAATTAATATTCGAGATATACATGATTAGTTTCGGTGATGATACATGGTATTTATCATATAGAAGATATATATATATATATATATATATATCATTGCGTTGCACAAGAGATTAATTAGTAATAAGACTTCTTGGATGAGTCAAAGCCACCAAAGACGATGGATCCATTACCATTACCCTTGGTATAACCAGTGTTGTTTATAAGACCTCTAATGTTTTGTGTGCCTGTGTTGTTAAACGAGGCTCTTGGCAGCTCCTCATGACCGTGGCTAGGATGAGCAACAGCACCGGGGTTCGGAGAGTGTCGGGGATGTGTTGTCTCCATAGGTTCTTCCCCCACACCTGACTGAAGGAGCTGCCCAAGCAACTGCCCTAAAATACCTGCCATTCTCTGCTGTGCTGGCCAATGTATATCGTTTCTGTGGCTTGGCTAATTTGGATCGTATAGGATGCTTTTATACTCAGGCTGAGGAATATTGGGGCAGTAGCTTGCACAAGCAAATATTATTTTTTATATATGCTTCATATCTAGACAACTTTATATGTGTGCTCTCTCCTAGATCAAGTGTGGTACGTACTACATGATTCTACGACTGGAAATTTATACATATAATTTTTTTTTCATGCATACGCACATATTTGGCTTTGAAAATAGTGAGACCTATTGAACCATTTTTTTAAAACCTATTTTCACTCTTCTATTTATCTTTTTTCTTATCTCCTTTCTATTTTTTCTCTTCAACCAAACATTTTTAGTTTTCATTTTATTTGTCACTTATATTCATTCATCCTCTTTATTTTTGATTTATTTTATTTCTTTTTTCTCTCCCAAACAAAATATTAGTGTCAATCTAGCTGAATATAATTAGTGTTAGTAATATGATTAGTGTTAGTTTGGCCGATGCTAATTTGATTTACGTTATTATTTTATTTTAAAAAAATATTTTTAACTTGTACTAGCTAGTCATAACCACACTAATTAGTAATTATTTTTTAAATTAAAAATAATTTTTTATATAAGTGTTGGACTGTAAGTGTGAAGGTGTAAAGCACACGTTGGATAAAAAAGGATACATTGGGTAATATATAAGTGAAAAGACTGGTAAATCTAATTTATTAAGATTTTAGATTAAAGATCACTTGTATGATTTGTTTATAGTCTATTGTGATAATGTAAAGAGAAAATATTATGAAAAGAAAAATAGAGAGAAGTTTTAATTGATTGAAAAGAGAAAAAAAGAAAATAATATTGTTGGTTAAAATTGACTGAAAATAAAAAAAATTCGTAAAGAGACGTATTAAATAAGAAGTAAAATTTACAAATTGTAATTTTTAATAAATTCTTATAAATAATGAAAACTTTTTTGTTTACCAAATAAATAATGTGTTAAAGACTGTTGAAAACATTTGTCAATATTGAAAGGAGCCGTTCAAAAAAAAAGAATTATTAGAGGACACTATATTGAGAAATCCACCCACGTCTTATTATGTATACAATGATGGGTTTGGCGATGGCGAGTAACATTACATGAAAATGGAGGCAATAACAGCAGAAATTATTATTTAGATAACTAATTATTGAGTTGCCTCTTGTTTCTTCATGTTATTAAAGGATTCATGGTTGCATCTGGGCAGAAGAAGAGGTTTTGAGCGTCCCAAAGTTGATGGCACCATTAGCGCTGCCCTTAACGTAACCAGTCTGGTTGGTAAGACCCTCGATATTTTGCTTCCCAGAATTTAAATAAGTGAACTCTTAAGAAGTAGTGTTGTTATTGTGATGAGTGTTGGGAGTAGTAGATTGGGCTTGTGTTGGTCGCCGTACGTGGAGCTTCACCTGCACCAACGGCAAGCACGCTGATCCCATACGCAATACCTGCCACCGAATTATATATATATATATATATATATATATATATATATATATATATATATACTTATTGAATGCTTTGTAGTGAGGTTCCAGCAATTAGGCTTCTTAGAAAGTTTTGGTATGTTTTGGGAGAACTATAAGTATAGAAAGAAGACACCCTAGCTTTTTATAGCCTTGGGGTTGGGAAGAAGAATATTTAATGAGTGTGAATGATATGCCAAGATAACGAGCGAGACGAATACGAACTACTCCAGTGTTATTAAGATGTTAAGATTTTTTTTAAACAATTATTATATAAATTATATGATAGTGTGAATTTTTTTTAACAGTTTAATTTTACACATTCTAATAAAAAATTGCTTTTAATTTCTTTAACATAGGACACAAGTTAGCCTTTGTCAAACTCTATGCTCGTTCATATTACTTGTTTAAGGTGCGCTCTCTAATCTAGTCATGAGGAGATTTTGTTTTTGGGGGAGGTCTAGTCATGAGATATTTTCATATATAGCTTTATTTACCTAATTAATTAGATGTATAAATGGACGAACAAAAGAAAAAGCAAGAATATTATTGCTCATATGCTGTGCGCGTCACTGTATATGAGGGAATCAATGCAAATGTGATGGAGTTACTTTGCATATTTTGTTTGAAGAGAAATATCGCTTTTAACAATTTCGATCCAACACACTATTTTAGGTATTTTTTTTATATTTATTATTCAATCAAATTTATTAAAAACCATACAATTATATGAGTTTTACTTTTTATTTAATAAAATTCACTTATAATTTTATAGTTTTAAAATAAAAATAAATAGTAATATAAAAATGTTAAAAAATATATTAATGTTGTTCTAATTTTTGTCAGAATATATATAGGAAATGATTTTGTCCTCTTCCCTCCAAAAGGACAAGCTGTTTAATTATTCCTCTTCCATTTTGCAAAGATGTTGAATGATAGTAAAAAGTAAAAAATATGTTTTTTATTCTTCATAAATGATTCATTTTTTTATTTTGGTTCCCAATTTTTTTTTAGTTCCAAATCATTTTTTTATTTTATTTCTGGTCCTTCAAATGCTATCTAATTCACTTTTCAAAATGCTATCTAAATAAATTTGAAGACCAAAAACAAAATATTTTTTTATTAGAGACCAAAAGTTAAAAAACTTATTAGGGACCAAAATAGAAATTTAATAATTTATCAGAGGCAAAAAAATATATTCAAACCAAAATACTGCACAGAAGTAAAATTTTCTCTCTTTTACTATTTTAGTATTATATTTTTCCTTTTGAATCACTTATTCTCTTTCCATGGCTATACTATATATACCAATCTTTCGTGTGATCGGTTAAAATTCATTCATAAAACTTTTTATATGTAAAAAAAAGTTATGCCAGATAATATTGTTATTTTATTTTAAGTTACTTTACTTTAGGAGGAGCTCAAATTCTAAAAGGTCCTGTTTTACGCAGTTTTTTCCCCTTTGTTTTGAAAACAATAATTTTTAGTAAAATAATATTGTTAATTTTTTAATAAATTTATTATTTGTAGTCATGACACTAAAAAAATATCATAGTTAATTAAAAAAACTATATTAAAACAAAAAATATTAAATTAAAGCAAAAATAAAAGGAAAAACTATAATAATACTATTAAGTTTTGTAAAAACCGTTATAATTAAGATTCGGTGGCTGTTTATATAACCGCTACAAAATACACTTTGAGGATAAAAACCAAAGTATTTCCAAATTAAAGGAATAAAAATAGGACTATTTTTTGAAAGAGTAAAATCAGATTTAATAAATTTTAAAGGAAGAAAAATATATTTTACTCTCTGAATAATTATAAGGGTTTTTAAGCCTTTCTAATAATATTAGAATGACTTGTGACTTCTATATTTTTTAAAATTATAAAATGATGTACTCATTATCATGCATAATTTTAAAATCAAACTCGTGGATTTGATTGGTTTGGTTGTCGAGTACTCCATACTGCTCAATCCAATCAGGTCATTCAAAATTGTTGAAGTGATATTTATAATCAGGGAAGTAGGGAACCGCATAAGTGTGAGAACCCGACCATATCTTATAAACATTGATTAATTTTGTACGAAGTTATATATAATCACTAATCGATATCCAAGTATCAACAGAAACAAAAATAATGCAAACCTACTAATTATTTTATTGAAGAGCAATATCTATAAAATTTTAAACTCAGACAAATTAGTAGTAGTACACCCATATCTGATTATTTAGTTAATTATTGAGTTGCCTGAAGCTATATATATGCTCTTCATTCTTGCAAGTTGTTGTTAAGGGATTCATTGCCTCTGGACTGCAGCAGAGGCTGTGAGGGTCCCAAAGTTGATGACCCCATTAGCGTTGCCTTTAACGTATCCAGTCTGATTGGTAAGACCCTTTATATCTTGCTTGGCAGAATTTAAATAAGTGAACCCTTCAGATGATGGCGTAGAAGAAGAAGTGTTGCTGTTAGTGTTTGTGTTTGTGTTTGTGTTGGGAGTGGATTGGGCTTGTGTTGGACGCCGTCGAGCATCACCCGAGCCAATGGCAAGCGTGCTGATTCCAGATGCAATACCTGCCATTGAATTCTTGGCCTTGAACAAAAAAAAAAAAAAATGAAAATTATTCTAGGAGGTAGTGCAGTTTCGGCAATTAGGCTTATAAGGTGGCTTTGGTATGCTTTGAGAGGAATGGTAGGATATAAGGCCACTTTTATAGACTTGGGGGGAGAATATTTTAATTAGTGTGAATGCAAATTGCAAAAGATATATAGTGAGAGGGAATGTGAATCCATAAGGTGGTGCTTCACTTTAGTTGCCTATGCTTGTCCACATTTAATTAAGGTGCTCCAATAGTGGGTATCGAGTTATTCGAAGCTTTACCTAGTTAGATATATATGGACGGATAAATAAAAAAGAAAGCAAGATTATTATTATTATTCACACATCAGACAAAGTTGGGTGGATCAAGGAATCAATATAAAGGTGATAGATCAGTTATATTCCTTACATATTTTGTTAGAATGGGAATAGGATAAAATCATCAACACTTTGGAAAAATGTTGTTTTTTTTTATCACTTGTTCTCTTTTCATTTATACATCAATTTTCTTCTTATTGGTTAAAAACTCATTCATAATAATTTTTGTTAAAAAATTCATGCCAAATGATACCGTTGTTTTAGTTTAAGTAACTTCAGGACTAGTTCAACTTCTTAAATGTCCTGATTAATTTACGCAGTTTTATTTTATACTACTCTGTTATATATGTATATATATAGTTGCATCAATTCAACATCTCGCATAAGCAGAGGTGGCTTTATAATACGGAATGCGGGAAAAATGATACTATTTAATTAAAAAAAATCATTAAATTGTGTTAAGGAGTATACTTAGACTAATTGGGTTTAAGTGGCCACGTGGGAGATCAGGCCCAATCATCAGGTCATGGCCCAAATCCAAGAAATGAAGTTATGCTAATACATAAAAAAGGGACTAGTGTGGAATGAAGAAACTAACTTAACTAACAATATTACACTATTAAAACTTAAAAGGGGATCACTCTGATTCTCTCTCTGTTCCAAAGCTTATTACCGCGCCTAGAATCATCACTCTCTGCCGCTAGAACTTATGTTCGGTTATCTTCAATCACTGACAAAACAAATTGTAAATAATTCATATTATTCTCCTCATAAAATGAACTATTGTGAAACGCGTACTCATAAAATGAACTATTATCACCTGTTAACGATTAGTAAATTAAGAAAAAATTTGCGAGAAAAATAATTTAATTTCTAATGTATTTGAATAGCTTCAAAATTCATTTGGCTTATAAAATAAGTTATTCAGTCGATAAATTTATTTCATTAACTTTGAATGTTATTTTCAAATATTATGTTCTGTTGCTTTTTATAAGACACTTTTAACTAATTTACACAATTTAATAAAATTAATTAATTTAATTGTTGACATTAAATTTAGACTTAAATATATTATTAATCTATGTAAATTTGTGTTATTTCAGATGTAATTTTTTTAATTCCATTAAATTTGTTTTTCTTTTGTCCCTTCAAAATTTCAAAAATTAATTTTTTTACAAAAAATTGTTTGCTTCTTTTTATGATTTTTTTATATAAATATTTAACTAAATCATATTTATATATTTTTTTTAAAAACAAAAAAGGTTTAAATTTAAAAAAATATAGTTAATTTTTTTAATAAAAAATTAAGGAACAAATACAAAACAATTTAACAAAAAAAATAATAACTCAAATCTCATTTTGAGCTGATTTTTTTTAAAAAACACCTTATAAAATCGGTTAAAAAATGACATTATAAAATTGGTTCATGAGAAACCGATTTCATAACAAAAAAAAAAACTGTTTGGAAAAACCAAATTTTCACCTTAATAGTATTTTATATTATTGGGGTAAATATTTTTTGGGTTGTATTATTTGGATCAATATTTTTTTTGTATTATTGGGATAAAAAAATCACGAATGTATTTTTCGGTTTGTTAACTGTGCAAATATCAATTTTTTTTTATATTACAAACACATCAATTTTATAGAACTCGTGGTGCCAAGAAAAAGGGAAAAAGAAATTCAACTTGAACAGTTGGTGCCAGAGTCTAGCACTACCAGCATCCTAATTGATGACGTTTAGTAAAATTGGCTACTATGAATAATTTACAAAGCTAATATATTCTGCATGTTAATCTGAGAATTCATATATTTATATATAATAAAAAGCTGAAAATATTGGAGCCACACTCAAACTGTGAAGCTCTTATTTTAATTTGTACGTCACACTATTATTCATGTATTTCAAGATCTTGGTACATTGATTTACTTAGGCATGTAAATTGCCAAAGTTGATGGCTCCGTTAGCGTTGCCTTCGGTGAAGCCGGTTTGGTTACTCAGACCTTTAATCTTCTGAGTTCCACTGTTGTTATATTTTCCAACAGAGCGATTCCTTCCAGGCATAGGAGCAGGATTATGGGGATTATTGGGTGAGGAGGTTGCATTGTTGTGAGTTTCACCCTCATCCATGCTATTTAGCACACCAACAAGACCCTTCAGAGCATCCAGTTTTTCTTGAAGATCTGCCATGGATTTTGCTAAAAAAAGATTAAATGATCTGTTTCTTGAGATTGATTTATTTGTGAGCAGATCCGAAATGTTGTTTATATATATATAGAGAGAGAGATGAAAGGGAGGAACAATAGTTCTGAAACTTAATAGAGAAGCATGCACTTTGAGAATTGAATAATATGTCTCGAATAAAGTTATTGTTGGTGGAGTATAAAGTTCCATTTGATGGAATATTGTTTAACACGCACGACAGCATCTTCATCTTGATTTAACAGATACGGTTTAAATTATTTTGCCTTTCCAAACCGGTTCTAAACTTTGTTGTCATTTATATTTGCTATTGAAATAAACCCTTTATACTCATCCCATGAAGTCCACCAAACACTTTTAAAAAAAAGGCTGACAAGATTTATGATCTACGCCGTAGGTAAAATAGAGAAATATTATATGCATTCTTGTATATATAAAGATGTTTGTTTTCAGATTTAATTTATAACCAATAAGTTATCAAAAAATAATTTTAGCAGTACTCATCCTCAAGGTATTTAATTAGTTAATACCAATTTACTTTGCATGATGTTACATATAAACTAAACGCAATCAAGGAGTCCAAAAAGAGAACTCCATGATCAAAAGAAGAATAATATTCAAATAGTTGACAATAAGAAGAGCCACTAGAATCAAATGCTTGAGATCTTCACCAATCAGATGAAGGCATATCAATTGTAAAAACCTTACACATCCGAGGGTCAAACCCATATCTAGACTTCATTGAAAAAGACCCAAATGCACCCACAACTAATAAAGCAAATAATAAAAAGAAAATATAAGGAGGCTCGGGATTAGAACAAGATCAAAAGCGATCTCAAAATCTCAAAAGAAGGAAGAAAAATAAAACGGGTCCATAAATAATCACAGGGAAAAGCAAGAATCACACAACAGTTTTTAGCAAAGATCCATAACAAACGAAAAGCAAGCAAGAAAGTTCTGCACCATCAAAGAATCATCACCACAGGCCAATAAGGAACAAAGCAACCAAATCAATCATTCAACAAAACCAAAAAATAAGAGAAGATAAAAAACCAGAATCTGATTTTGGGCAAACTCAAAGAAAACGCGAGTGAAGAGCGACACTGACGAGAACGACTGAGAACAATTTTGAAGCGATGAGAGCGATTGAAAGCAACGACGGAAAACGACGATGGAGAGACTCGTGATTTAGGGTTCAGTGTTTGTAATTTTGTGAGTGCAGGATTGGATCTGGATTTCCGGTTTGAGACCAAATAGTATTTGGTTTAAAATTAAAAATCCATATCCAAATAAAAATGGATTTGGATTTAAACCATTTTATTAAAATTAAAATGTTATTTTTTATGGATTGGACCAAAGTCCATGGATTATTTGCACAACCCTAAATACAACCTCTGCATGTGTTCACATATGTTTCCCATTTTAAAGCAGCAAAGAAAGTTATCTTCTCCATTCTCATGCATACAAAAATTGTCCTGGTGGTCCAATTCCAAACGAGAATCAACACTAGCACTTAAGAACTAGCAAGCTAATACCAATATAACAAACAAGAAAATCAAAGTTTTGTGCGTCACACAAAGAGGGAAGAGGCCATTTTCAAAGTTCCAATCCCAAAAGCCAAAGTTATACAATGGTCTTGCAAATTCATGACATGTTCATAAAATACACAACAGTACAAGGTAAGAAATAAGAGTGTCAATGTAATCAAGATCAACATTGTTCTAATTGACAAGTGACAAAATGTAACAGCTTGCATTCTTCTTCTTCAGGGCCTATGCAATTTTGACACCTGAAACATGTTAAGAAGCGGAACACTAAAGGGTCATAACTAGCTTAATCAAATAAACAATATCTGTAGCATGTAACAATCTCACAACAATTCATATTCGGTCTTTGAATATTTTCAAAGCATTACATACTAATTCAAGTAAAAAATAATAATACCAATCAATTAGTAATAATTATAGTGAAAATGAAGACAAGGAAACGTACAAAACACAACTATGACTTGGCTATTTTTCAAAATTAATGTGACACACTTAGTACAATGTAGAAGCATCTAGCAAACAAGAAAAAAAAAATCCTCATCAAGATCAAACTCTAAGTTAGTCTACTTCAAAATTTAACAATTTTTTGAATGATTAGAAAAAGTAGTACTAGCAGGTAACAAAAGATTTGTAGCTCAAGCAACAAATGTTCAACTGGGGTTTGAATAGCCAATATAAAAGACAACAAAGTTGCCATTCAGAATTCACAAATAATTCTGCATAAAAAAGAAAATCAGATTACCATTCAAATCAATGACACAAGGCTATCGAATCCTAGACCAAATCCTGTGAATTAAGTACAAACTCCTCAGTCGCAGGTGTACTACTTTCATTTAACCCCACTACTTATTTCAATCGTTCTGTAATTTGAGTACTTACAGCCAACATGATATTCATCTCAAAATTCAATGATGCCATGCCATTTTCAAGATCCTCATGTTTGTTCTGAATTCCAGTATGCATATCCAACATATTTAGCTGAATAGAATTCACTTCCTCTCGAGTTTCTTTCAATTCACTTTGGAGTCTAGTGATGTCAGAAAATAGAATGCAGGTTTCTGCCTCTCGAGCCGAATGTTGATGGATCAACACTGATGGGAAGGCACCTATATTTTGTCGTTGGCTGGAAGAGGCATCAGTTTTTGATTCTTATATAAAGATGATATATTCAGATTGTAACCCTATAGACATGGAAATGTGGGAATTGATCCCCATTGATATAGGAAAAGACCTTGACAAACAAATCCAAGACCTATTCAAACAATTGATATTGGAGAACTTGGATTTACGGGGTAAATGCAAAACTAAGTTAATTAGTAATTTAATATACTTAAAACTCTACAATCTCCTTGCATGTTTATGCATGATAGAGAGGAGCTTGCGCTCATGCTTGAAGAATGAAGATAGAAGACCGACGAACAGATTAAGCTTAACTCTCTTGGCAATCTCTATTCTTTGTACGACAAATCCGTTCACCTTTTACACGGTACCTTACTAGTTCAATTTAGAAAGAAATAAAAACAGCTTACTTCTGTTTGCACCATTCCATACCGATAAAAGTAGCACCACGCATGTTCATTATTATAGTTCAAATATTTCTTTCTGCTAAAACAGTAGTTGCTTCAACTTAAGTGGCCATCATTAATTTAAATTGTGATTCTAATCATTGTTGTAACAGTTTCTAGTTGATCTAGCTCGTTAGAAAGGCGTTAAATCACCCATTCCCTCGGCATCTTGTTGTAAAAGTTATTCTGAGAGTAGCATGTCTGATAACACAACTTAAAGGAGAGGCTATGTTCATGCTGTCAACATATTATTTTTCACTTTTAAATTGATAGAAAAATCTCCTAAATACAAACTAATGAAATAAAGTAGTAAGAAACATACAAACCTCCAATCTTTAAATTAACTTGAAGTTCTATTTTTATTAATCGTTTTCCAACTTCAGAAAATAAGTTTCTTTACTTCTCACTGAAAGGTAAATGGAACGTAGACTTGAACAAAAATACAAGCGTCAAACTCATGTTTGAGATTTTGCATAGTAGTAGAATTCCTTCATTATTTCTCCTATTTCCCCAGTTCTGATTTACTCTATTTTTCTAGGAAGTAAACATTTCATGCAGAAATGTTACGCTGTGAATGGTCCAACCGAACAACATATGCAGTATTTTCCTAGGCTTCGATGATTTTATTATATACATACTTTGAAGGCTTCTTGAACCACATCAGACATTTCCACAGCTCATGTTCCAGAACTCAACTTCGTGCTCAAGAACACTTAGCAACATAACTTCTGCCTTTTTGAGTTCTTCATCAGAAGCCTTTTGCAAACGTCTATTCGCAATGTTCTGCAGAGATTGGCAGTACTTACCAAAGGCCTCATTGCCCCATCTTGCACAAGTCTCCTTCAGTTCTGGTGGGGTTTTGGAGCCTTCTTCAATGCAGTGGGCAAAGCTCTCATGATACACTGCTTCAATAGCCCAAAATGCTGTAATAGCCACAGTATATTCCACGTCTGGACTCATTAAAATTTCCAGCAACCTGTTATGAAACTATGAACATGTTACAACTTACAAACAAAAGTATCATTTGATTTGTCTAAAATTCCAAATATCCATGTGCATAATGTGTTTCCTTCACCTGGCTTCTCAGTGAGTGGTATCATGACTGCATAGCTGTTATGTCCTGTTTGAGGAGTAAGAATTCGAGGTTTTTTTACCTCCCATTAAATTAGAGGACCTAGGAAAGGATCTATCCCGTAAAAACTTAACCGGGGAAAATGGTCTGTAGTTAATTAAACTTTGCATAATTGGCTCTTTTGAAATCTATATTTTGCTATTTATTAAATCAATGAGCAAATATCTGATTCGGTTACCGAAACAAATTACTCAAAAACTTTAATGGGTGTAAAAATAATTAAAGCATCTTATGACTAATCTCCTAAAAATAATCAAAATCCAAATAGCTGATGACTAATGTCAAGAAAATGGGATCTTTCCATCCAATCAAGTTTTTTTCATCCATTTTGCTTAATTGGACCGATTCAGTAACACGTGGACCAACTGACTAACAACTTGTTGGTAATTTTTGAACAATTTAATTCTTTAATTTTTTTCTCTGTTTTTTAAGAGATGATTAATTCCTAAAAAAGTAAATCTTGTACGAAGATAATCCTATAAAAAAAAGGTAAGTCTCAGTATTAACTTAATCCTATATTTATTTTTTCATCCGTAAGACTTAATTCAAACTTTGCATAAGTGGACAAGTCCAGATCAACTCTACTTGGAGCAACTCATAGCAACTAAATAACAACTTGTTGGTAATTTTTGAACAAATTAATTCTTCAATAATTTTTTTCTCATTTTTTAAGACATGATTAATTCCTAAAAAAGTAAAGCTTGTACTAACTTAATCCTATATATATATAAAAAAAAAGGCAAGTCTTGTAGCAACTTAATCCTATATCTTTGGCCAGTAGTCCCAAATTAAAACCCCCACCTTCATATTGGCAAATATTAGGTAGGCAACTAACTATAGACTTCCCCGGTCACCCAAATTGACTGAAGTTTTGTCCATCAATTCTATTCACACCATTAAAACTAGACTTTAAAGACAGTCGTAGATATCAAAACATATGAGTTAAATATGATTAACAAACCTACCGACAATAGTTTTTGTTTGGCGGCTGAGGAATAACGTCAGAAAGTGAAATACCCCACTTGTTGGCTTCTGCCTTGAACCATGAAATCTCATCCTCCAGAGAAGCCACGCCCCCCAATATGACTTCCATGTCACCACGGCAATCTGATTCCTTCCAAGCTTTTATCAGCACACTAGCCACAAATGGGACAAACGCCCGAACGAACAAGTAATCCTGGGCCTGCATAACAAGTATGAAAGAATTGTAGTCACAGTTAAATTGTAAACATTTTGTTACATCTTGACATGGCTACCCAAAATTGTACTAAATATGTAAAGGAAGTTAAATTTATAACTTAAAAAAGAAAGGGTGAACAATTAGTCAATTACTAACGAGCAATGTTTTAAAGGAAGCAATATTGATAGTTCCATCGCGAATGCTAATAATAAAAGGGTGTCTAGTGGCTCCGTCGTAGATAAGACGGTGCTTCCTCAACCAAGTCTCGCTCATACCTATCTTCTTCTCCTCAGCTTTTGCCTTTTCCTCCATTCTCTCCCTTCTTCTCACCACTTCGTTTGTTAATTGTCGCTACTCTTCTTTCTTAGTTTGACTAGCAACTCGCTTTTATAGTTTTGTAAGCTGTGAACAAATTAAAATAAAACTATATCTTTAATGTTAATTAATTAAAAGTAAATTCATTCTTAAAAATACATCGACAAATTCCTTTAAAAAACATCGATTAAAAATGTAATGTTTATATTGAAAATTTAAATTTATACTAAATATTTTAGAAAACTATTTTGAAAAAGTAAGCACTTGTCACTTTGAATTAATTAATTTTATAATGTAAGAATTTATTTATTTATCCTGAAAAATTAGATTTATGAATACTCAATTAACCACCAGTCACTAATTGCGTGTTTAAACTTAAACGGGTTCAAGTTTGCTACCTGCTTTGGTGGACTATACGTGGTTTTGAAGCAGCATAGAAGCCCATGCACAAGTACGTTTGGCAATCTCGGTGGGCTTTCATGAGCTTAAAACCCTTACAAGTGTCCCACGCTTTCCAGTACTAGTATTTTCCAAAGGAATTCAGCTAGAGTCTAGAGATGTTAATTAGGCCAATTCGGTGTTGAAAATCAAACTTTTTTTATTTTGGTTAAATTAGATCAAACTGCTTTGATAAAAGTAAACTTCTTCATAAATATTAAGTATTTCTATATAAAAAAATATTAATTATTTTTTTTTATAAAATTAATTTTTGAAAAATTAAATGAAAATTTTTTATAAATTAACTTAAATACAAAATCTCTTCTCTCAACCATTTTTTTCATCCATAAAATTAATATTTTATTTAAGAGAATCGATTCTAATTCAATATGAACTAACAACTTATTATTAGTAAAAATACATAAAATACTTTTTAAGTTTTTTAAAGATAATTAAAGAAAAGCAAAAAGGCATAATTTACTCATATATAATATCTGTCTTGGTCTCAACTGTTATTACTTCTACAGAAAAATGCATGTGATTTAAAGTATGATTATAAAAAAATTAAACCTTTTTAAGAGAAACTTTTAATTAGACGTAATATTTAAATTAAAGTAAAATTTATTTATGTATATTAAAAAAGCTGACTTTTTACTTAAAATAATTTAAATATTAAATAATTATAGCCATATATAATTATTCCATTATTATTCATATTTTATTGTTTCATATATAACCCATCGATAAAAAATACTTCTCAAAATTAAAGAAAATGACACATACTTTCATCAGTATAAAACCCATTTTCTTGCTTAAGTACCAATTTAAACCGAACCGAAAGATTAGCAAAATCCATGCCAATCGGGTTTAATGAAATTGAACATGACCGTCCAAATACAAATTAAAGGAAATCAACTTAATTAATTTTGATTGATTTTTGGGGTCTACATGATAAAGCGAAGAGAATAAACACGTCAGCTCCATATGTCCAATGAAAGAGAGGCATATCAGAAAACCACTCGTATCATGACGTGTCCCCCTTGAGCCATACCTAACGTCTCTCCCCTGCAATTTCCATTACATATTATTCCCACTCTGATATTTTCTCTAATACAACGCAATAATTACATTCCCTATAAGCATAGCTGTGAGCAATTGTGGTTTCACAGAACGTGATCTTATCAGCTATGGCGGAGAAACACAACCTCAAGAACCCAGCCGTAAAGCGGATTCTCCAGGAGGTCAAGGAGATGCAATCAAACCCTTCCGATGACTACATGAGCCTCCCTCTTGAGGTTCTTTTCATTGGTTTCGCTTCCTCTACTATTATTCTTAGGGTTTTCCATGCCATATCTCTCATTTTCATTCTTCAATTTCACAAATTGTTTAGCCACGGGGACCTGCTAATTTTGCTTTCTGTTGCAATTAAAAAATTGTATTCCACAAAATTTGGCTCTTTAACTGTTTGCAATTAAGCCTGTGGTCTTGGATTCTGGCTAATTGTGTTTCTTTGAAGATAAAAAAAATAAAAAAAAATAGAAGGGGCTATTTTTGAAACAGAACAAAAAAAACCTTGGTTGGAGCTACAATTACGGTTGTCATTATGATATAATGCCTTCAAGTGTTTTCTGAGCAACTTCAATGCGGTGTTGTCTTTCAGGAAAATATATTTGAATGGCAATTTGCGATCAGGGGGCCTCGTGATACTGAATTTGAAGGTGGTATTTATCACGGACGGATTCAGCTGCCTTCAGAATATCCCTTCAAACCTCCTTCGTTTATGTTGCTCACAGTAAGATATGTTCCCCTTTAGACCGAGCAGATTCTTATTTTAAATAGTTTATTTAATCATTTGTTCTTACACCATTTTTATATTTTGTTTCCTATACCTAGAAACTAGACATTTTTAGTCCTTACACATTTTAATTCCATTTTAGTCCTTGCTGTTAACTAACACCTAGAAATTGGTGATGTAAAAACTGCCCAAAATTGTCACTCTAGTTCCAAATTTGTTTTGTGGTGGTTTTAGCTAACTATCAGAGTTAAGAGTTATGACACTTAACTGAAGGGACTAAAACAGAATTAAAAGTGCACATGTAGGTACGGAAACGTCTACTTTCTAAATATAAGGATCAAAAGTAATGCAAGTATATGAATCAAATGAGTAATTAAACTATTTTAAAATGTTTACCTGAATTTGTTTTGGGTGTTTCTGTTTCTTTTAATGATTTTATTTTTAAGTTATTGGAACTTGAAAGCTAACTTCACTGTTGTGATGTCAGCCTAGTGGCCGTTTTGAGACCCAAACCAAGATTTGCTTGAGCATTTCAAATCATCACCCTGAGCATTGGCAACCATCATGGAGCGGTAAGTAACATCCCTTTCCACTCTTTACTCGCTGTATATGTTAGAGTTTGTTTTAAAGTTTATCCAACAGAAACGAAAATTAAGGGTGAGGAAATTTTTTTGCTTCCCTTCTCCCATCATTTGCAACAGATCTTATTCGAAGCTGTATATATGTCTTGTGATAGTTGTTAAAAGTTAAAACCATTAATTATAAACATTGAAGCTGCATTCTTTACATTTGATGGAAGAAGCTTCTCACTGAGCTGATGTAAGTTTATTTTGACAGTAAGGACTGCTTTAGTTGCACTGATTGCATTCAT
>CM023947.1:2881333-2905613 GCA_013407115.1 Glycine latifolia
ATATATATATATATATATATATATATATATATACAAAAATAATAAAATTTTTATTTTAATTACGAGTTCATGGGTCAACGTGTCAACATATCTATAAATTTAAAATTGTGTATCAACACGTACATTAATAGTTTTGATCGATTTGATTCGATTTTGACCCAAATATATAAATGATTCAATCCAAATTGTTTGGATCGATTTAGATCAATTAGGATTCCTAGGTGACCATACCAGTTAACAACCCTAAATTTTATTCAATAATAAAAATGGTATTAGAAATAATATTATTAGTATTTCTTTAAAAAAAATTATTATTGTCATTATTATTATTACATAGAATATTTTGTCATATACAAACTCTGTACATTACCATATTTTAAAATAATAATAAAAATAATAGAATATTTGTTATGGCTATTATTTAAAAAAACATTTTCACATAAATGAAATGACAATTACTATAATGGAATAAGAGTTATGGTTTATAATAATAATATTATATTATGTCTATACTTAAAAATATGAAATTTTAATTATACAGTCATATATAAATAGTTGAAATTAATTTTATTTAATTATAATTTAAATTTGATGGTCATGCATGATATAAAATAATTTTATATTGTGAATGTATAATTTTAACTACTTGTATATTATGCACTAAAAAATTATTATTGTTATGCACATTTGAATTCTATCACAATTTATTAATGTGGAGAAAAGTATTTTGAAGTATAAAATATTAATAATACTTAAGTAAATGGTCAGTTAATGATGACTAATGCATGAACACTTGGATTGGATCATTTTTTTAATGTAAATTTCAAGACCCTAGTGATAGATATTAGAACTTAAAGAAAAAAGGTAGGGAAGATTAAGAAGATGATAATGAACAACGCTACAATCCGTATTTGAGTGATAAGTTGGAGGAAGATTTACTACAAAAGAAAACTTCATTAATAAAAATCGATTTGGATTCAACCAAGAATCAAGAAGAGATTAAGCTCTCAATTCAAGTAAATGTTTTATTTCATTAATAAAAAAATTTAAAAAATAGCAATATCTGAGTAGTTATCGAGTTAAGTCTCTAATAAAACTTAAAAAACGCATAGTTTGGACCTATTTTAGTCCACATTAAGACCCATTGCACAAATAAGAAATTACTAAATTACGACATTATGAAAATTTTGAAAATTACTAAAATTATGAAAATTAGGAAAATTACGAGAGAAATTGTGTTAAGTAAGCTTTCCTACAATCTTCAACGTGCTCCAATTCAATTCAGCTCATTGTATCTTCCTCCATCCTTACCCTTATTAAATAGTTCAGTCATGATTCTTTTGGTCATCTCTTTTTGTAAAAACTTGATTTTGGACATTATCATTGAAATCTTCAATTCATGGAGTACTTCTAAAACTTCATGCTTTTTGGATAATCATCTATCATCATCATCAGTAGTGAGCTTATTATACAAAGTTTGCTTATTAATAATTCTGTGCACTAATATTTCCATTAAATCAGTAATGAGCTTATGAAACAGGTTTGCTTATTGGTCCTCGATTTGGAGGTGTCATTGATGATGTTGCTCACTATTTCAAGGATGCTTATGACAGAGTATGATGGATAGCCTTTTCCTGTGAAGTTGGCCATCCAACTACAGTTTTAACATGTGGTGCTATGCTTTCTTGTTACAGAGTCTTACACGTTATGAATTTGTTCAAAGTATGAAGAAGAACGGCACATTTGTGTTCCAGGAATAGGGCACATGTAGTGCATATTGTGTGTTCATTTACTAATTTATAACTGTTTTGTTTTTGTTGTTGTTTCTTTAAAAATCTAAAATGTATGAAACTTGGTTTTGTTCTGTAAATTAGAATCAAGAATAATCGGGATAACAAAGATAAGAGAGTCGAGCTGCTACAAAATACATGGAGTATGCTGTTGAAGTTGAAAACTACACCCACAGTGGTACCACAAGCACAGTTAAAATGTTTTTGCAGCAGAAATCAAATCCCAGAAAAATATAACACAAGATTTCCTAATAATGCTTGACTGTTACATTGAGTTTAAGTGTAGCCCTAAGATTAGCAATATCCATAAACACCGTTTCCATAATCCCGTACCCCTTGACAAACCTGAAATACCCCGTTCCAGAGACAACCCCAAATTCCCGTTCCTTCACTGTGAAGATATCAGATCCCTGAATTTCCAAGCTGCTTCCTTTGAATTCCCCGTTGGTGAAGATCACGGAGAAAACCATGTACAGGCCTTTGCCATCAAGCTGCGAATTTACGTACATGCCCTGGGCCCTACCAATGAGCGTTGAGTCATGGCTGGGTCCCACTGTTACCGGGTCGTCTACGATTGCCACGGTGCCAAAGTGCAGGATGTTGGAGGCGGGTCCACTTTTTCCGGCCACCGTGGCGGCGGTGGAGTCCTCGCCGGTGAAGTGGTCGTGGACGTAGAATACGAGGTTGGTTTGCTTTGGTTGGAGGCTGGGGAAGGTGTAGGCCACATAGAGAATGGTCAAGGTGAAGATGAAGAAGAAGATGTTGGATGTGAGGTTCAGCGGAGTGCCCATGACCCTGTTTCTCTAACCGGCGTTAACTTAATTGTGGTCGATCATGAATGCTTGTGTTGTGTGTTGATTAATCAAAGAGTCCTACTGGTTATTATTTTAATTGTGGCCGGTCAAGATGCTTGTGTGTTGATTAACCGAGATTCCAAGTGGAAAGTGACAAACGAAGTTGATTAGTTGAGATTCCAACTGCATATAAGCATTTGACTTGCATTGATATTTTGAGGTGCCAAATTGAAAAACAATATGTTGTTTTAATGGTTTATGTGTTTATTTTGAAAGAGAAACGTTTGATGGATACTTTTTATATATATATTCCTAGTTAGGGTGTAAGCATGTCCAATTTAATTTAAGTGATTTGATTTTAGTTTAATAAATCTAATTAAAATTAGATTGGAGATAAATTTAAACATTTAGATCACTAAAATTTAATTTAATCCGTATATAATTAAATAACTAGCATATAAACTCTAAATTTAATATATCTCATTCTTAATATAATATATTATTTTGGAATTTGATTTTTTCTACTTATTTTAAGATAGTAAACTGTCTAATTAATGGTAATGTTAATATATATTTATGATTTTTTATTTATCATGTGAATAGTACAATGTTGTATAAATATTGATTTTAAAAAATATATTTATTATTCTATAAAAAGATATTCTTATTATTTTTTATTTTGAGGATTTTTTTAATTTTTTTTTCAAGAATTAAAGAGGTGACAATTTTGTCAATAATCAAATCCAATAACTAATCGAATCCAATTAAAGTTGGATTGGATTGGGATAATGAAAAATAAAGGTAAATCAAAACCAATATAACTCAATTATGTTTAATTGGATTTGATTGAAAAATAGATAAAATTTAACCAATCCAGGCCACCTACACCCCTAGTCCTACACTTAGAGGAAAAGAAAATGATAGAAAATATAGGTATAATAAGATCTAGGATTAAGTAAGTTTTTAGTCTATAAACTTTTCTGAAATTTGATTTTTAATCTTTAAACAAAAGTTTAACGATCTCTCAACTTCTTTTCATTATAAAAATCAAATTTCAAAAAAAGTTGATGAACTTTGATCGGTCAAACTTTTGTTTAAGGACTAAAAATCAAATTTCAAAAAATATTTTAGGACTAAAAACTTACTTTTTTGTGGGGGTGTTAAAATGAAGAGTGGTTCATGTATAATTACTCTTTTATAAACAAAGCTTAGCTATTGGGGTGTAGGATGGATGAATGTCATTTAGGATTGTGTTTGAAATAAAAGAGAGAAATTTTGTATTTTGTTGTGGGATTTGTATTTTTTACACTCTACTTTAATTTTAAATTTTCTCTTCTATTTTTATCCTATAAATCAAATACACCTTTATGGTTTAGTTGCTAAACCAAAATTATCATAATTGTAGAGTCTTTATATGATGTTTCCCTTGTATGGTGGATAGAGAAACATTGATGCCCTACATAAGTTGACATCCATGATATCAATTTCAATTTTGTTTCACTTTTGATTTGAATTTAACTAAAATTAATTTAAATACACAATTTATTATATTTAATAATTGAAAATATTAGTCAGAGAAATGTCTAGATGAACATTTATAACTTTATACATTGTCATGTTATTTTTTTTGGGTTATCATAATAATATTTGTGTGAAGCATTTATCAATTTTGTTGATTACTAATCTTTACTGGATAATCTGACTTATTATCTTTAGTGAATCTTTCCTTCCAATCATATTTTTCATCTACAAGACTTGAGTCCGAAATCTTACTTAAGAGGATTGAGTCCATAACTATTCAAACCAATAACTTATTAATCATTATTATCTAACATCAATCTTTGTATAATCAATGTTATTTTTTTTCCTTTAAAATTTCAAAATTAATTAAAGTGCTGGCAATGGATATAAGTATGAACATTTATGTATCCAACCAGAAAGAACACCAATATTAAAGGTACTATTATCCATGCAAATTTGGGTTTGAATATGAGAATTATTTAAAAATACAAATATATAGACGAATATTATAATATCATATTCATATCTTATTTATTATCATTGTTATACATATTCATCACTAACAAATAATATACACGTGATAGACTGTGTGTGCGCGTGTATGTGACTTCTATTATTATTTTTTGATTGATTTGTGTGTTTTTTTTATAAAAAAATGATTTATTTTAGTATGAAAGGAGTTACATAGAAGAACATGGTAGAAAATGATTGCATGATCAGATATTTTAAGGATTTTTTTTCTTTTGTTTTAGCAAAAGCTGGAGAAAAATCAATGAATTTAGATGAAATTATAAAATAAATAATTTATGAATAATTTTTAGGTGGATCTTATTTTGGCTTCTCTGATATATTTGTTCAAGTTTCGCCACTGATCACATTTTTTGTCTTTTATGTGTGACTTCGTTTCAGATAGCTTTATTGTTGAATTGAGAAACATTATGCTTATGAATACCTCGTTGATGATGGAAATGAGATTAGTAGTGACTTTATCGTTGGCAACAATGTTTCGAGTGATGCACCCCTCTAAGACTATCTTTATACAAAATATTAAAAAGAGAGAGAGACTGAGGCAATTCTTTTTGTCTCTTGATTGTGGGTAACAAAGGAAAAAATAAAAACAAAAGGTGAGCAAAAAAGTGGTTTCCTAAAATAGAATTTGGCTTTTTTAAAGTGAGAAAAATGCACTTTAAAAGATGTATTTTATTTTATCACAATTTTCAATAATTAATTTTCTAACCAATGATTGTAAATACACTTTATTCTCTAGACTGCATCTCCTCATATTAGAGGAACTAAATCCCCTAAAACAAGCTCTAATGTGAATAAGTTGAATGTGGGGATTAAATTAGAAGTATATTTAAATAATGTATTGAAACATATATCTTTATTAATTAGGGAAAATGTAAAATCGTTTGTCCAGATGTTTTGAGATGAGATAGCCCATCATGTGATTTGGGTTATAAGCCCAAATCAAAACAAAAGAACAAAATTTTGAAAAATTACAATACTAAATTTTGATTTTTTTTTGACAGGTTGAATCTTAAATAGTTGAATATTTAAAAGACCAAAATAAACCTGTATTCTTCACATTATTTATGTCTACTGTTTAGACAAGTTTTTAATATTCGTAATTATTATTTTTTACAACCATCACCTTCGATTATAATAGGTTAAAGTTATTTTCATTTGACATTATTGCCTATACGTAGAATTTTATTTTATTTTATTCTTATTTCCCTTGTTTATTACCATCAAATGCATGGCCGTGAATGAATTCGTATGTAGTTGTTTTAGCTTAATTCAACTTGAGCAAAATTACATCCCATAAAAAATACCTTTAATTTCTACAAAATAATAAATAATTCTGTTTAAATTACATTGAATATCAAAGTTATTATTTTATTTTGACTACGTATTTTTTTTTCATTTATTAATCGTTCTGATATATCTATGCGTAAAATCACGAACACGACCACAGTTGCCAATCACGAACCCACACGTATGACTAAAATCTGCTTCATGGATGAAGGCCTCATCCACATAATTTTAGTCCACTGACACATAACATGTACAATTTCTGAACTGCCCTTCCACCTGAAATCATACATTAATGAATGATGAACTCATCAACAAAGCAAAATGTTTTACTTTACGAGTTCAACAGAGGGTCATAACAGGAATTCAGATGCCCTCCTTCTTCTTCAGCATTCAACGGTTAGTTTGCACGTAAAGAACAAGAAACAGTTTAGTCCGGTAACCTGAAATGAACGCCCTCCCTTCCTCTTCCTCTTCCACCTTCACTTTCTTAACTCAGTCCAAGAACCCCAACTACCTCTTCAAGTTCACACACAAAGTACCCATTTTACCCCTACACTCACCTTCTCCATGTTGCTCCCTGAGTGACTCGTCCTCCTCGTCGACCACGGTGCTGGACAAAAATGCCCTTTCACCCGAACAGAATTCTCGCATTGCAGGTTCGCCAGAGGACTCGAGCTCCGAGGAAAACCTCGTGGTTCGTCGGCCGGTGACGGATTTTTCCGGCGAAGACTCCGGGGAGGAGGAGGAGGAAGAGAAGGAGACAGAGGAAGAAGAAGAAGATGACCCGAAGTCTTCGGCGATCGACGAGGGGCTCGCGATATTCGCGAAGAAGATGCCGATGTTTGAGCCGGAGAGGATGGGATCCAAAGAGAGGCCACTCGCAATTAATTTGGACTTGGCGTTATACAGGGCGAAGCTTTTGGCTAGAAGAACATTTCAGTATGATGAAGCAGAGTCACTACTTAAAAAGGTGTGGTGTGGTGTTTTTTATTTTATTTTATTTATTTATTTCTTAATTTGTTTTCTAGAAATATTGCCAAATTTTGCTTGGGTTACTTTCTGATGGTGGATTTTCTTGTTTTGTTTTGAATGTGAATGAAAGTGTATAAGCTTTTGGCCTGAAGATGGTCGACCTTACGTGGTACTTGGAAAGATTTTGAGCAAGCAATCTAAAACAAGTGAAGCCAGAGAGATATACGAGAAGGGTTGCCAGGCTACCCAGGGTGAAAATGCCTACATTTGGCAGGTTAGTGTTCAAATTTGTTTTTGCATGTCATGGTCACGCTTCACATTGACATTGATATTTTTGGTTGCCTTCAAAAGTACATTTATGCAAACTGTATCAGGATTGAAATCAAATTTCAATAGAAAGCAATATCAAGATTGCTTTTTCGAACTTAAGTTTGCAAACTCTAATTCAAACATACACTTATTAGTTTATAGGTTGGAACTAACTCATGGATTACTGGAGAGACAATACATACATGCAGTTTCTTACATGCTTTTGATTTTCTTTTTCAATTCGTGTAATAAAGGTTTACACGAAGAGAGAGTTGCTATGGTAACCAAAAGAATCTAAGGGTTTTGGTACAGTTATTTTTTGGGCTAATGGTTGACTAAATTTGGGCACACCAAGGTGGAGAGAGAGGGAGAGAGTTTCTCAATAACAGTACCAAAACGGTTACATAGAGTTTCTCTTACATTAAAGGTCAGCCTAGACTGTCGAAGAAACACTAATTCTGATTGGAAAACGGTGTAAAAAATATTTATAGAAATTTTGTCCTTACAAGAAAACTTGAATTGTAACGTCCTTCCCTATGCATACGTTTGTAGAGAGTTTAGAGACTACTAGAGAGAGTGTTTAAGGTTTAGAATTCTGACATAGTTTACAATTCTGGACATAATTCATGGCATCTAAATTGAACTGGATTTGGATCAAGGTAATTTTCTTGTTTAGTAACAGAAGCTATTTCTCTACAACATTATTATGAACATGAAGCTGGTTCAAATCCGGCAGGTCAGACCAATTCATTAGGAACCCTTTACAATCCGAGATGATTGAGAAAGATTCTCTGAGAAGATAGAGAGAATAGGAAATAGAAAGTGGTAGAACAGAGAGAAAGTAGGTTCTGTATTACTGACAACAAGATCTACAATGGGTTTACAAAGGAGCCCTCTCCTTTCACACAAGGATGATTCCTTGTCAAACAATGTAAACTACACAATACCCCTAACCACCCTGGAAAGGGCTTATCTATCCTTCCTCTCTCTAACTGTCCTAACTGCTCTAACAGTATTAACTGTCTTGACAATATTCTGTTAAGACTCCCTCCTATCTACAATTAACAGTTCTGTTATTGGGCATTTTGGGCCTTTTGGCCTTTCTTCCTCCTACGGAACGCTAAAAAAGGCTTTGGGTCAATCTGTGGCTGACTTTGATCCTCTTTCCTAACATAACCTGATCATTCAACCCTAGCAAAATCATGGCTGGGTCCCATTTTCTCCTCTTTAGGGATGTGGTTTAGTGAGAGTGTCTGCTACAGTTGCAGGAGAGCAGCAGCATATCTGTACAGTCTCAGCAACACACGCCTTAGAGTTTACACAATGGGTCAACAGTTAAAGATGCGAGCGATGCATGTTGTCTCTGACCTTATCTATATTTAGTAGCTGTGTACTCGTGTTAAGTTATTTACTTAGTTGATAATAAACTTCCTGCATCAAATTCCTCCATTTATTAAAAGTGCCCCTACATCTTATTGAAAATTGCATTTAAGCTTAGGCATGACTATAATTTACTGGCCTGGCCTGCATATGGCCTTTGAGGCATGTACTGGACATGGCATAGATAACTTCCAGCTGCTAAAATAGAATTAGGAATGAGAGTGATTGTTTCTAATACTCTGATATGTTGAATTTTAACCTGCATTCTATTGAAGTTAACAAGTGCAAGTTCTCTTTGAACAGTGCTGGGCTGTTCTAGAAATGCAAATGGGAAATATCAGGAGAGCAAGAGAGTTGTTTGATGCTGCCACGGTTGCTGATAAGAGGCATGTTGCTGCTTGGCATGGATGGGCAAATCTAGAATTAAAGCAAGGAAATCTAAAGAAGGCAAGGATCCTACTTGGTAAAGGTCTTCAATATTGTGGACAGAATGAGTACATATACCAAACACTTGCACGGCTTGAAGCTAGAGCAAATAGATATCAGCAGGCTCGATACTTATTCAATCAGGCCACTAAGCGTAATCCTAATAGTTGTGCTAGTTGGCTTGTAAGTCATGATTATCTGAGGGATATCGTTTCTGAATTAAATTTTATGTAATTCTTGTTATCTTATCAAATCATATTCATTCTTTCTAAAATAGAGTTGGGCACAAATGGAGGTGGAACAGGAAAACTACCGTGCTGCTAGGAAATTGTTTGAGGTTGTATTTAACACTACTAGTTCCATCCTTTTTTTCTTTTTTCTGTTTCTTCTTCTTGGTGAAACTTGGCAGACTATGTATACTCATTAGGAGTTAGGACATTTTTCTTTTCCATTTGCTTTTACTAATTTTTGTCAATGCATGACTGATGTGTGTTTTACTTCTTGTAATTTACAGAAAGCAGTACAGGCTAGTCCTAAAAATAGGTATGCTTGGCATGTATGGGGTGTTTTTGAAGCTAACATGGGCAACATTGACATGGGAAGAAAACTTTTGAAGATAGGTCATAATCTAAATCCGAGGGATGCTGTTCTACTTCAATCTCTTGCTTTATTAGAATACCAATACTCAACTGCAAACATTGCTCGGGTTTTGTTCAGGAGAGCATCTGAATTGAATCCAAGACACCAACCTGTTTGGTTTGTAAGAAATTTCTTCTCTTGGATCTTATCTGTCTTAAATATCATCATCCAAATTTTTATTCCTTTTTGTATGATCTGCTGTGAAGTAAGCTTGACATGATGATGAATTTGTGTCTCTCCGCATCTACCTTACACTATTCATGATGTAGTTCTGACTTGCAGGAAGTAAGATATTTTAGAAAGACAATAAAGGAACAGAATAGCCACTTCTATTTGATTTTTATTCATGTCATATATTTATCTGGTTCTGAATCCAAATTAATGCTTCAAAGAATATAGTATACCAATTGAACATACAAGATAATTTATTTTTTAGATTTAAAACACCATGTTGCATGGATCACGATTTTTATTTTATTGCATAATGTTGATTCCCATCTATACACTTTTTTCTTTTTGGTATATAACTATGTGAATAAGAGAATGTCTGACCAGAAAATTTTGGGGACATGTAGGCTTGGGGTTGGATGGAATGGAAGGAACGGAACTTGAATAAAGCCAGAAAATTATACCAAAACACTTTATCGATTGATCAAAACAGTGAAACTGCTGCCAGATGTCTCCAGGTGACATGCATGCATATGATAAATGTTGTGACAACTTGATCCCTGACATAGCTTAATATTCACTTATTGTAACAACTTTCTCCTAATGCAGGCTTGGGGTGTTCTGGAGCATAGGGTTGGCAATCTTTCAGCTGCTCGTAGATTATTTAAATCATCGTTGAATATAAATTCTCAGAGTTACGTGACATGGATGACTTGGGCATCCATGGAGGAAGATCAAGGAAATTCTGTGCGTGCTGAAGAGATTCGTAATCTCTATTTCCAACAGGTAACTGTCATAAATTGGAGAGATTATTACATGATCTGGGTGGTCCCAATTTCCACATGACATATAATTGAATTTTATTTATTCTTTTTAAAATTGAAAAAATGATTATGTATCACATAGATATTAGTTAAAACCATGGACAGAGAGAGCGGTCTGGACTATGTAATAATTTCTCCATAACTTGGCATTTATCAATTTGTTTTAATGATTAATGAGTTGAGATTTGAGAAAATATCCTTATATGCTGCTAATATATGAAATTTTATTTGTTGCATGCTACAGCGCACCGAAGTTGTAGATGATGCTTTATGGGTTATGGGATTCCTAGGTATTTTAGACCCGGCCATTGATAGTTTAAAGAGAATCCTCAAGCTGAACCCAAATTCGTACAACATGCCACTGGATTCTTTGAGGAACATTGCGGGAACAAATAAAAACAGAGTTGATTCTTCTGGGGACGACGAGGATGATGATGATGCAAATGGGAAAAATGACTTTGATTTGGATGTTTTCATTAAGCAAAAGCTAACCTTAGATTTGTCCAATCTAGAAATTCAGTTGGAAACACCAAAATTTTATTCTGTGAAGAGAAGTAAGTCTCCTAGAAGGATATGGCGACGATCAATTAATGGAATTGCCGAAGTGCAAGTCACACGGTAATGTAGTTTAGGGTGGGGTCATGATATACATATTGGTGTCTTGTAAAAATTGTTTTGAATAGTATGACCGTGGCATGAGAGGTGTAATTGCCTTGTGTTGAACACGGCATTATAAGAAATATTTTATAATGAAAAGAAAATATACTAATTGCTGACAATATTGCTTTTGAGTCAGAGGAAAAAGGTTTTTGCAAGGAATGGTGTATTCACTTTTGGATTTATAGGTTACGATTTATGAATTATGATGCATATTAAATTAAATCAGTGGTGGATATTCGTTTTACTCAGACTTTAATTAGAGACAGTGTCATTAGAATAGTGTTATCCTTTCTTTAAGATCCATCTGGTTCGATTGTGCATCCAAGAATGTAATGAGAGTTATGCAGTTCCCTGGCACAAAGAAGAAGGAGCAAGGCAGTTCCAGTGTTGCTGATAAGCATTCGGTTCCCATTCTGATGAAAAGGCACTTAAGACGTACAATATTCAGCAAGAAAAGAGAAGATAAAAAAATGTTAATGATATTGATCCGTAAAGTTTAAACCTGCCAAAAGTAATAAAATCTCGAACTTACTTTGATTGAGATTGACGCCTCGATTAAAATTTGCAGGTTAGTTTGATAGTGTTATTGTGGGATAAGCATTGATCGGAGAATAAGATAAGAGACTCGTATTGAAGAAAATCAGTTTGATTTTATGCAAAATAGGTTAATTATGAAGCAAATGCTACAAAGATTGACAGAGAAATACATTGGATAGCATAAAAAGACATGAATCTAATTCAATTGGTTGAGTTAAATTTGTGAGTTGTTGTTATCTTTTAATACTATATTTATTCCTACAAATAAAAATAAAAGACATATAAACGACTTTTAGCAATTTGGAAAAGTCACGCGATCGGTATCAAAGTTGTTCATAAAAAAAAGATTGCTAAAAAAGTATCGTAAAAGAGAAAAAATGGTTATATTATCTATATTTGGTTTGTATCATAATATTTCCCAATCGGCCGAAAACTAATTCCTTTCAATATACAGATATCACCAAAATGAGTTATGGTTTTTAACATATACTAATATCTATATTTGATCAATTGAATATCTTTGTGAAGAGGTCACAACTTGTGTGAGAATACATAGGAAGGTCTTTTAGACTTTCATATAGTTAGCAGAGGATCAACTTTTGGCCCCCATCTTCTTAAATTAATCTCTTTTTTATATGTATATATTTGTAACTTAATATTTTTTATATATGTATATATTTTAAACTTAATTTTCGATACGTTTATTGAACACATTAAAAATTGGTCCCACGATGAATGCATGTTGTTTATAAATAATATGGTCCTAATTCAAAAGTTGAAGAAGAAAAATATGGGAAGTTAACAGATGTGGAGACAATATTTGGAAGCACGTGACTTTTGTTTAGAAAGGTGAAAATTGAAGATCCTGTACTATTTTTTTTTGACAGAAAGATCCTGTACTATTGAAGTTACATAGTTTAAGTATTTTGGTTTTATCATGCAAAGTGATAGCAAAATAAAGGCCAATATTGCATCTAACGTGGAATTTATGCAATTAAGAAAGTATGCTAACTACATTAATTTTTATAATAAGGTATGATAAAATTTATTAATTTTTACAATAATTATATTAAAAATCATAATCATAGTACAAATAGTTACTGGTTGATTAATATAGTATAAAAAATTATACTTACAATTTATGTCTGTGTTAAACTCAAAAACTAATATATACTTACAATTAATTTTTTTCCATCTCATTTCTCTTTTACTTTCTTGGTGTATCTCACCTTGCTTTCTTGCCATATCAGTTGTTACATTTATCATTTCTCTTGTAAACTTTTTTTTTTTATTCTTCCGATCTCTCCCAATACTACTCAAATTAATCCACCCAAAATAGGGTGAATCCGTGAATGTTTATGCTTTTCCTTATGCAAATACTTTTCTCAATGGATCTGATGCCATGAACTGCTACATCAGCATCTGTCTAGTTATGTATGCTTACTTATAGCAAATTTCCAACTTATTTAAAGTAGTGTCGTGGCACCAAAAAGATTAGGTAAGCAAATCGCACACTTCGTCATATTACATGTCTTACCTTTCCAAGCAATCAGATGATTCCATGAAAGGGGATCCAAGTGGTGTTGAATAGTAATAAACAATATGCCCATAATCTTATATATATATAATAAAAAAGGTCGAATTTCAGCGAGATTAATTTACTCATTAATTAATCTATTTGAAACAATGCTATAAATTTTGCAAAAAAGAAAAACTTTTCTTTGAAACGGGGAATTGGGTATATAAGTTCAGCCATTTACCATGATCCCTGAAGATAGGAGGATTCTATTTGAAACTTTGTATCGTAATATCCAAGGAAAAGATGTAGGTATGTCGATTTTCTTTTAAGTTCAATCAATAAATAATAAATAGAGCAATTATTTAAGTCCACCTTTTGAGATATAAAACTGTTGCTACGATGATTCGTGGATCTGGATTTGAAAAGGAAAAAGACCGAAAAGTATAAATAAAAAGGATCACATGATCAATTGATGTTAATAATAAATGTAGTCCTTCAGCTAAGAGATAATTTAAAGTCAATGGTATACATAATTCTCAATATTATGCTGAGATCATGATATATGCTAGAAGTCATCTTAGATCAACAAAAAGTAGCTAGGCGCGTGAAGCTTATATACCTAAAAATATACCTAAAAATCCCTAGGGTCAACGAACACGTTCCCGAATTGTCTGTTCATCAGCAGTTCATCACCGTGGCTTGAAATTCTTTTGGTGTACCAAATATCATCGATGCATGACATAGAAGTTGTTTGAGGGACATGATTAACAAGTGGATCCCCAAACCCTAACTCAGTTATAACCACTCTGCAGTCCTTCAAGCTTTCTCCCAGCCTTGATGTGAACCTCCATATGGATTCCATTAGCTCCCCAAGGTTCTCTCCCTCTCCATGGAGCCCATAGAGGAAGAGAAACCCAAAGGGTGTGCAGAGTGATTCACTCACCGACATTCTCAGACAAGGAAAGATTTTGTCTCTTGCATGATTTAATATTTTGTGAAGAAACCTAACAGTCTGAGACTTTTTAAGTTGAAGCTTATAAGCCTCACACGTGTGCCATATGCTAAAGATAATCCATGAGCTTGTGATTTCATTAGCAATTATGTCTTCACTCTCTACCATCCTCTGCAAGTTGAGCCTGCAGCCTTCATCTTTGTAATAGCTCACCCAGGTGCCCAAGCTGAGCTTCTCCTTCAAAATAGAATCCATATCTAATGGGTGCAACTCTTTGGCCCTCAGGGTTCTTCTGTATAAGGAAATTGCCTGGTCCATGTTCACCTTCTCAATTTTTATATCCTTGGAAATATGCTTTGCAGGGAAACTAATTATTGGATGGACAAATATGACAAGTGAGCTGAGGCTCACATATTTGCATTTGTTGGTAAATAGGTTTATAGAGGCATCATTGTTCTTTTCTGTTGCTAGGAATGCATATTCAGCCCCATTTCTCAGCATCCATTCTTCTACTGAGTTGACAAGTTTTACTCCAACCCCCTTTCTCCTGCATAGATCGATGAGTAAATGTAAAATGTTCGGTGGTATATATATATTGTTCAGTACAACACTGATCGAATACTATTGCAGTCTGTTGCTTCAGAACCAGTCAAGTTCAATATTTTACATCTCACTAAATTGAAGAAATTGGGTACATTAATTAGTATTAATACCTGTGTGTAGGAGAGACCCTAAGGCCTAATACACAACCTATCTTCAGCAATGATTCAGAAGTTCGCATACTCTTAATGCACCCTCGAACCACACCGACAAGCTCCCTGCTTTCAAGCAACTCAGCCACCTGAAGGTAAATTATGAAGCATTTGATTAGTACGGTCAGATACATATTAGTAATTAGTATTATGTCTTGGAAATGGATAAAGCTTTGATATATATATATATATATATATACAAGAGAAGTAGAATGTGAGTATATACAATGATGGAGTATATGAAGATGCTAGCTTGTAGAATGGAATACATATTTATAATTAGCTAGCTTCAACACAAGTTTCCAAGTGTGAATTTGAAAGATAAAAATGTAAATGAGAAAAAGAAAAGGTATTATTAGCTACCCACCAACATAACATGAAGGGGATAGAACCTAATCCTAGATAAAGGGTCACCCATAATGTTGGTGAAAATGGAGACCCCCTTTTTAGTCCCAATCTCACAGTTTCTCTCAAGTTTCCCCACCACCTTAACATCTCTATCTTCATCAAACTCTCTTATAAGAAGCCTGCTCTCTATACTGAAAGTGTCAACCATTTTTCTATTCTCTTCCTGCTTAACTAAAAGAAGCAAGTGATGTAGTAGTAGATATATAAGGTGTGACCTCTGGGAAAGGAAAGATTTCTCAGATTGGATCTTTCTTGATTGGGTTCACTCCCGACCATCCAATTGATGTGGCATCCTTATATATGGTGAAAAACAATTGGTTGTTAGTTCACAATGTCCTATGATCTTGTATCATCTCTATCAAAATATTCCGTTAATAACTATTTTATCACAACAGGCAACTTGATGCGTCCGTTGAAAATAGCATTACTGTGTTAGTTTTTATTAGTAAAGGCTGACACTATTCATTAAAGTGGTTGTCATTAGGACAAATACAAGTACACAATCTACACGAGTTGCACTACAAAACCGAAACAGTAGCCTTTCAAAATGATCCAGTGAATCTATGTATAAGGATTTTCATAAACTTTGTTCAAACATTGTCACTTAAAAAAAATGTACGTGGCTAATGAAAAAGACATACCAATGTCGTTTTCGATGCACCTAAGAAATCATATGTTATGTGTCCACACTCCTTCGACATAAACTCCACGAATTTAATTGCTATTCAACATATAAAGTATTGATTATAATGGTAATGCTGATGATCTTTTACTCCAGGTGTGGCCAGACTTGTGAGTTGTCACAGATACGAGGGGTTGGGGGGTACGTGCTTGGTCATTTTTTCAACGGATCTCGACCCTATTTATTTTTGAGTGTTTATATATATATATAATAAGTTAAATATAAGAGAAAATAAAAAATGTAAAAGTTATTGTAAGAAGTAATTATTGGCACGAGGTTTAGGAAATGATGGGTTTGTGAATACTTTACGAGATAATGTATATATACCATGTATTATGTACACATACATGCATGTACGTACTTTATATGGGTGCACCAATTTATCATATACAAAAATGGATCACAATTGAGATAAGTAAATCAACAAACTTTTAAATTGAATTAGAACTAAATTCATAATTTTATTATGGTATTAAACAGTGGCGGAACTAGGGGGGGCTAGGGTGGGCCACCGCCCCCCCTAAAAAAATTAATAAAAAAAATGAAAATGAAAGAAAAAAAAATATTAAAAAAAGGTAAAAGGGAAAAGAAAAAAAATATAAAGAAAACGTAGTAAAAAAAAGAAAAAAATATGAAAAAAATAAAAAGGAAAGAAAACATAAAAGAGGAAAGAGAATGTAATAAAAATAAAATGGGTAAGAGAGATAACAGAAAAAGAAAAAAAGGAAAGAAAGATGATAAAACGGAAAAAATAATAATAAAAAGGAAAAGAATAAAAAAGAAGAGGGAGAAAGAACACTATAAAATGGAGATGTCTGGATACAAAGGAAACACAAATCCAAAGAGAATAGAATGAGTCAAAAAAGTTGTTTCATAGAAGAGAGGTATCCCTCCATTCCTTTCTTTTTGTCTATTTTTCTCTTTCTTCTTCTTGCTGTTATTCTTCTAAAATAAAATAAACTACTATTTGCATTTGAAGATGGAGTTACAATATTTTAAGCTTGACATTCCTAAACATCCAGATTTGATTAATTTATCAACTACATCTAAATTATGTCAAGGGCTAGCAAGAACTGGAAAGTCCATCATTTATCCTCTTATTGATAGAGTGATTAGACTTGTACTCACTCTTTTACAGCAACTACTAAAAGATCTTTCTCAGCTATGAAGATAATCAAGACCAGACTTCGAAATAGAATGGAAGACCAATTTCTTAATGATTCTTTGATTACATACATTGAAAAAGAAATTGTTTTGAGTTTTAGCACAGATTCAATTATAGATGATTTTAACAATATAAAAACACGTAGAGTAAGAGTCAAGTCATGAAGTGATTTTAGTTTCTGTAATAATTTTTTTTATATTAGATTTGTATTGTCTTCGGAATACATACTTTTATTTATGATATAATTTTTTTTATATTCGTCATCTTTTAATAAAATTTTTGGTTCCGCCACTGGTATTAAAGTGTATCCCAAATCTATTAAAGAATTAGGCACAAATTAAAAGTGTTGGATGTGAAGCAAGTGTTTATTAATAAAAAAAATCAATTACTACATCGATTCGATTAGAGATATATAAAATAAATAATTGAGAGATAAATTTCTTTTTTTATATATTTATTTTTTATGGACTTACCCACATCCCCCCTCCACCCCCAATATATATATATATACTTTTAATTTTTTTAGGATTAATTAAGTTTTTAGCTTCTAATTTTTAATTCCTCAAATTTTTTATGAGAAATTTTAGTTCTCTATTAATTTTTTTCATCACTTTTAGTTCTTCTAAATTTTTCTCCCCATTTTTAATCCCTCATTTATTTTTATTGCTCAAAATAAGAAGTAATTTTGAGTAATAAAAACAAATAATGCACTACAAATGAGGAAAAAAATTAGAGAGACTAAAAGTATCAACGAAAAATTAACAAGGGACTAAAAATTATCAAAAAAAAAATTGAAGAACTAATAATTAAAATCTAAAAAATGTGAAAGAACTAAAAAGTTAATTAATCTTTTTTTATCACATACATTGCTTTCTTAATTTTTTTATCTCTTTTTCTTTCGTCAATTTCACATCTGTAGGAGATGTGAGCCTAATATTATTGTCTTTTATCCTTCATTAAGAGGGCAAGCAGTGTATATGATCCCTAGCTTCTTACCTTATTTCTCTCTCTCTCTCTCTCTCTCTCTCTATATATATATATATATATATAAATTAAACTTAGTGTCTTTAGACTTCAGTCATTACTACTTGAATACTTTTATCACAACATAACTTTCCATCTTTAAATTCGTCATTTTGACTTCTATATATATTTATTTTAATCTAGTATCTCCAAACTTAATTAAGGGTCATTTAGAAGATTTTTACAAAATTTATTTCGCCTACAAAAAGTCATTTATGACGCATAATTTACCTCAATAAATTTTTATAAAACTTATTAAATACGTTATTTTTTGTAATTTATTAAAAAAATTACGATATAAATTCTTGTATTATGAAATTATATAAAGTAATTATCAAATAAACATGGTACATGTAAAATAATTTTTACAACAATTTATACAATACTATTTTATCTATTTCTATCTATCATGTATTTATTATCTTTTAATTTTTTTTCTCTCTTTATTGTAAAATTTGTTGTATAAGTATCTTTCTTCTTATTAAATTGTTCACACAATGCAAGTGTACTATTATTATTAACCTCTTTAGTGTTCCTATCCTGACTATGGCACTGTGAGAGCCTCGGATCCTTCCACATGTTTCATATGCAATTTCAACTGGTATCCTAGCCAGCGCTATTGAAGCATAAGCTTATATATAGATCGTGGCCTTAACAATTGCACGTCATATGCCTCTTTATTGTCTTGCATAAAATCATTGCTGGTTTCATATATAGATCGTGGCCTTAACAATCATTCCTATCTAGGTTGCAAAAGAAAAATGGTGTTATAATATTGCACGCAGATGATATCATATACAAAAAATAGCCTCGCTTTTAGATTTATTTAATTTAAAATGAATTTTCAAACCGGAAAAAATTTGCTATGTTGTACCACAACTCCGAGTCTCTGGAATGAGTAGAGACTTGAATCAAGTTCAGCATGTTAAATGTTAATGCCTTTTCCCTTGGAAGTACATTTTTTTTCCTTGGCAGTACATATAAGTATTCATTTCAGGGAATTGATATTCAATTATTTTCTTGCTATACTTACCATAGTCTTTGTGAGGTTGAATTGTGTTAAGCTGTTATTTGTAGTTATCACTACTACCCTGAGGAGGCAAACTAAGGAACCTTTGTTGAAGAAACCACGTGAAAATGCAGCCACTGCCAATCAAGGAATATAGTTAAATCACAGTGGTATACCCTGTGTATATATTCTCTGGTTTCTTATCACTTAACTGTTTCTTTTAGTTTCAGTCATTGAACTTATAATTGCTTTGTCCTTCTAATGTCTGCTGCAGAAACACTATCACAAGCCTACTTTAGACGTGTAAAAACCCTACTGGTAGAAAATATCGAGAAACATGAGGGTATGGCAGTGTCAGACTCCTTTAATTTTTTTCCCTAGCTAGCCTTTTTCATTTTAAGAAATTTGTCTTCAATTTTTCTTATGGTTTACAGAAGGGAAAAGAGTTTTGTAAATCATTTATAGGGAGTTTGACTATTGTGCATTCTAATGAAGAGGTTGTAGAAATTCTGCATGTATTTCTGAAAATACATCGATCGACTACTGCATTATATCTCGAATATTTCAGCGTCTTGTCTATTTCTATCTGTCGCTGATCCAATCACAAATTGGAACGTTGAATTGCCACTTGAACGCTTCTAATTCTGTTTCTAATTTTATTAGTACATGTATTATGTACTGTTGTATTAGCTAGCAAGGAACACTTGATTTTTATAATTTTCTAAAAACATATTATGTAGTACATGATGCAAGAAATATATATAAAACTCGTTATAATGTATTTTTACTGCGGTTCAATTTTTTATTATAATAATATATAAGAGTCATGACGAATGAAGTGATTTCTGCCATCTCCATTTTCTAATAAGAAAAACTTTAATTTCAGCGTAAATGGTGAGAGGACTACTTGTGCAGGGAAGTGTTAAAATTAAATATATAAAATCATTTACATGTTTTTACCTAACAACTAAAGTTTTTACGTCATGAAAATATATTTATATTTCTACTTGTAGGTTGTAGCATAACATGAGTTGCATTTTCAGTCTTCATATATATACAACTTGCTTTTTCCTAATTTAGCTGCTCATATTCAATTTTTGGGGTAAAATATATTTTAATCCCTTAAAATAATTCAAAATATTAGTTTTAATTAGTCCCGGCGGTAAAAATTTAATAATTTTTTAGTTCATAACCGATGATGTGGTTTTAGTCCTTCATAAGACTAAAAACATGTGTTTCTAGGTAAATGTAGGGATTAAAAAGGTAATAATTTTTTATAGGAATTATAACTAATATTTTGAAATATTTTGAGGGATTAAAAAAATATTTTTTTTGTATTTTTAAATTTTTTTAGAATAAACAAATGAAGCCTGTCATCTTTATAATATCATTAATCTTGTATAAACTCAAAGAAAAAATAATAATATTTAAATAAAAAAGCTCTCATTTCATTTATACATTTTTATTTCATTTAAATATTTTTATTTTTATTTTAAAATACATGTCGCGTCCATTAACAATTAGTCATAATAAGCACTGTGCAACCCTTTTTTTTTTTTTTCATCTATCAGAAAGAGACAACAAAACAACACGACTATTATCTACTCATAAAAGAAACATGTGAATAGAAAGATACATATTTTAGAATCAAATTACAGGTAAAATTATCTTATTTTCAAAATAAGGATTCAATCATTCAACTACTTTTACTTTTTTTAATCATAAAATAGAGAATTTACAATATACAAACAAAGTGAAATATTGTTACTTGTTTTTGCAATTTTCTGAATACAATTTTTTCCTTTTACTTGTTGCTGAAAATAGAAAGATAGCATATTCCATTTTTTTAACTTAATTTGTGCATTTTCTACTTGAAAGGCATCTTCAAGATAAAATATATATTTCTGCATTTTAATATTTTAATTTTATATCTAATTTATATATTTCATTTATTATTTTTTATCATATTATTCATTGTGTATTAATATTTTTTTTATCTTCATATCTTTCTTTCCTCCTAAGATACGTATACATTCAAGAGGTATATTTGTTTTTAATAAAGAGGTGTCTTTTTAATATATATATATATATATATATATATAATGCTCAATCATCAGATTCCGTTAGAGGCTTAGAGCACCAGATAAGATCTGATATATAGGACGAAAATATGACAGGACAATACAAGTATAGATTAAAAAATGTTATATCTTGGACTATTATTGATGCATAGAGTATTATTTATATGACAGAAAATACTAACTATTTTTTTATAACAACTAATTTTTTTAAAAATTGTTATAACATCTTAGAGTCTTAATTTAAAAAAGAATAATTGTTACAACGAAAATATTTAAGAATAATTGCATGAACAACGGACATAACTTGGTTAAAAGTGTATTTGATAGAGTGATGAAAATGAATGAAAATAGATGAAAGAGAGATAAAAGTAAGGATGTTCGATTGAGAAGAAAGAAATTATAAATTAAATGAAAAATTTGAATTAAAGTAATTGATAAATAATAAAAGAAAAAGTAAATAAAATAAATATCCATTTTATTCCGTTATTAAGAAGGCCTGTTTCTTCAAGTGCGATGAAATTTGATTTATTTATTTTTAATTAACTCAACATTTGTAGTTGATCATGTAATTAATTTGTATAATTAGTTATGCAACTTCTTGTGAGGTAACCCAAAAACAAAATATCTAAATGAGTTATCACATAATTGTGTTCAAGACTAAAGGGTCGCAAGGGTACATAGAGAGTCAATTTTGACAAGGAAGTACTCTGTTGTACTTTCTTGTCATCCATGACTTTTCTCTTCTTTCATCTCTTTTTAATATGAAAGTTAAAAGCCATGGGTTTATTTGCTTGACAAGCATAACAAATTGTGCAAATAGTATAAATTAGGAAGTATGAGTATGGTATCTACATGAACTCACTTACTCAATACTTAATAAAATAACAATGTTTACTAATTATGATTTTTAGAAACAATTATAATTTGATTGCAACAATGTACATGGCAAGAAACATACTAATCTTATATAATACTAGTAGATAAACTAAAATTCAATAATAAAAAATAGTTTAATGATCATGTATTGATAATGTAAAATATTTTTATATTGTTATTCAATCATAATTTGTTATTAATATGATTTTTAAAGTAATTTTTATAAAAGTAAACAACCTTATCATGAATGATAAATTTTAATTTGATGGTGGTGTAATTTTTTTTACACTTTCAGTGTATAATATTTTTTCTAAAAAAAAAGATAGACTAAAATAATAGTATAATATAAAATTATAAATTGAATGCAGAATGCTGCAAAAGATTAGGCCAGATAAATATATAAAAAAGTATATAGGCAGGGCAGACTTTCCGTATGAAATTTGGGCCCTAAAGTCGTACGTTGGCCCCAACAAATTATTTCCCACCAGAAAGTGGAAGACCTATTTACAAGTATTTTCAATTGAAAATCGCGCCAAGCCTCCATATACACTCAACCCCAGCGAGATCTCTCGTCTCCACCTCTTGCGTCTGAAAACTCAGTGACTCGAAAATGGAGCATCGCGATTACTACGCCTGCAATACAAAGGTAGGTTCCGCCATGGACGTAGACCATTGCCAACAGGGGCGGATCCAAAAAATAAATTAAGGGGGGGGCCACTCTAACCTTGTAGAAAATAATTTTATGTTCACAGATGTAGTGGCGGGGGTTCGGGGGTAGCGTCCCCTAAATTTTTTTTAAAAAAAAAATTTAAATCAATGTTTTATATACAAGGTTATGAATCCGCTTAAAATTATATTATATATATGTATATAACTAAAATTATTTAATTAATAAAATTCATCTATAATTCTATATTAAAAAATCCAAAATAACAATTGAATTTAATAATACAACTAAAGTGTATTAATAATAAAAAAGACTATAAATAATAACTGCCTAATTAAAACTCAAAAGCTCATTTCGAAAATGTAATATGAAACTGCAGAAAGAAAAAAAGTGGGTACAGAAAGCAAATTAGGCCAAATAAGACAAAGCTAGCTTCTCCTGTTCTTCTTCTTCTTCGTTGCTGTCTGCGGCGCTTTCTTTCTAGTTTCCATTTCTGTTCTTATAAGCTGTTTCCTCCTTCTCTTCAACGAAAATTTAAGGGGGGGCACTTCCCAGTTCCACCGCCGTTCCACCGTTCCAACAGGGGTATTATAACTTCATGCCAAAATTTAAGGGGGGGCACTGCCCCCCCAACCTTACACGTACGTCCGCCTCTGATTGCCAAGAAGATCAACAAAAGAAGGAGGAAGAAGAACAAGAAGAAGATCCTTTCCTCAAATTCGTGGATCACGCAAGATCCGAGCTATTATCGCTGGAAGGCGATCAAAACGGAGACGGTGAGGGTTCCGATGGACTTGGATGGAGTTGGATCGTGTCACGTATTCTCAAGACTTGCGTTGCTTATTCAAGCGGCGTCACTCCCGCGATCTTGCTCTCTGAACTCTCTCAGGTGCATAACATCACCTTCACTCCTCCATTTTTGCAATTTCTCTGTGCACGGACTATTAAATGCATTAATTAGGGATTTATAGTTGGTTACGTTCATCTCTTTTGGAACGAGATAGGTTATGTAGTAATTGCTGTTACTTTTGCGTGATGTTGAGTTCATTTAGATTTCTGCCGTATTCAGCTGCTTTTCTTATCGTTGATTTTGTTTTGAAGGCGTGGGGTGAGCAACGCAGGGTTGGGGCTCCGAAGAAGAGGCTCGAATTAATTAACCACCTCAAGAAGAATCATCGGAGGACAAAGCTTCCAAACACTGTTACCATTGATTCCATATACGAGAAGAATTTCCTGTCCTTGAACAGTATTCTAGAAGCTGTTATTATCGATGCATTTGCGCTCCCAGGTAATTTGGAATTAAAGCAT
>CM023947.1:2925613-2943136 GCA_013407115.1 Glycine latifolia
TTGGCTATCTGAATGGGCTTTTTGTTTTGGCACGCTCCATTGGTCTGATTGGGTGAGCTTCATTTTGATTATATATATTTGTCGGGAAGAGCATTTTTTTTTCTTTTTTAGTAAATAACGGATATCATTTTTGGGTGTATACACACACAAATTACAACCATTCTGTGTGTCCAAACCCGTAACTTCATTGGATTTTGACATCTTTAAAGTGACTAGATGTGTTGGGTGAATCAATTGGACTCACGATCTCCACCTCCACAAGCACAAAGGAAATATGCATACAGTATTTGGGACTCGTACTAATTCATCGTTCTTTAATTAATATTTTCAGGCATACCTTTGACCAGAAGAGATTGAAACAACCACTCTACCGCCACCCATGGGAGGATGTTCTTTACACAAAGTGAGGGGGTTCTGTATGGCAGGAGGAACCTTGTTATGCTTCAAATTAGCATCTTTTGAGAAATTATGCATCACGTTAGAATGATTTAGTTTTTAGCTGTTAGACTAGTAATATATTACGAGTCTATTGGTATCTAGCCATCTTCAGTTTGTAAGTGTATTAAAAATTCATTCATGAGACAACTTAGTGCTAAGTTATCTATTTCAGAAAATTTATAAATTATGACAAATTGAGTTCATTTCGATAAGAAGTGTGCATCCGAAGAAAACTATTTAAATAAAATTAGTTTCGATGATATTTTATACATTTGAAAATTGTTATGTTGGTAAAGATGATTTTTGATAAAAATATTACACACATGGGAGAATGGAAGGCTTAGATAAGAAGCTTGAATTTGAATTTAAGAAAGAAGTTACAATGGTTGGCCATAAAAGATTACTCAAAATATGAATAATCATTAGATCTAAATAATTAAAAACTTGTTGTATGATGTTGAAAATCTATATTTTGACTTAAAGACGTTTGATAATTATTTTTGTTGGATTACATCATTATCACTCAAATTCTCATAAATCATTCATGTCACTCATACGAAAATGATTATTAGTTTGAAGGTCATCGTGTAAGTATCCATCCCATTTTTAATAAAATTTGTTTTAGTTTATTTTTTTACATTTTTTTGAACTCTTATTTCTATTTCTTTTTTAAATTGTACTTTTATTCAATCTCTAATCTTTATTATCATTGAAATTATTACTAGATCTTCATAACATCTGTGAGTAAACTTATCATTAAGTTATTATTATCAAAAAACATATTTATCAAAATTAATATTATTTACTGAAATCATTATAAATTATTTATACAAAAATTGTTATAATGAATATTATTATAGAAATTAGTATTATTATTTTATCAATATTAGATAATTCTCTTAAGTTACAAATTATACTTACTTGTTTAATGAAATTTTTTTTAATCAAATATTGATTTTATATTTCACATTTAAACATTTATTTTTTTAATAGATCACTAATAAAAATTATTACTTGATAAATATAAAACTTCTTTTGAAAACCATTTACAATTTTAACTATTAACACTTGCTCAAATTGAAAATTGTTCTTTCTCTTGATGAAGATCTTCTCTGTTCTACTATGGCTTCAAAAGAAAATGGTCACCAAGTTCGAGCGCATTACACTGCTAATTTGCCGAAGTTTTTTTTTTGTTGTTGCTAATAACAGTTCTAGTAGGCCATGGAAAGGTGCTGCACAATTTTCTTATATCATATCAGTGAGTGTGTCACTATAAACACACTAATCTTTCTTGGTGTGTGAGTGAAAGACATTTGTCCGCTTGCATGAATACTGAGATAATGGTGAAAGTCAGGTAATTCTACTAATGGTGAAAGTCAGATGAAAATATATTTCTAAATGGGGAAAGATGATCGGATTCCATTCCTTTCATTATAACTTTCACGCCTCCTAAAATTGTGTGCGTGCACTTATTGATGTGCACGAAACCAACCATTAATAATTGAAGGAAACAATATTTAGAAGAGAGAAAAAATTAAAGGATTTTCATTTGGTGTAAAAAATATCCGAGTCTTGATTTCTTGACACTCACACAAATTTGATACTATTATTATTTTTATCTTGCTTTTTCAATTAAATCATATTAGTAATTATATTTATACTTCTCTATCTTCCTCTGTGAACTAGTATTGAATGTCAAAAAAATCTTTTTCAAAATATTTTTTCTTCTACAAATAATAATAAACTATCATACTATTTTTAATTTATGTTTATTTTTAAAGATTTATATGAAAGTAATATTAAGTTTTTTTTTGTAATTATTTATATAATATAAAATATAAATAATTTCCTTGTTTTATTATTTCTTTTTCTTTCCATTTACCAAAAAAATTATCATAAGAATATTTTTTTTATTTCATTTATTATTTGTTAATATTTATACAATAAATAACCTACGTGTGATTTGATTTTCTATTTTTTTTAATTTTCACAATCAAACCCTTCTACTAATTTTATTTGTATAAAAATCTCAAACCAATTATTTCCAACTCAAATAATTAAAGATTGAGATTAATTTAACATAGGAGTTTGATTTTTTTTTTTTTGTTATTGTATTTGTAGTTGTACAATGACGGTCACGAGGACCAAAAGCAAGCTAGATCCTCGTGTATCTACACCAATTCCTACTTTTACGCCGACTCTAAATGGGTTGAAAGAGGTTTTTTTTTTTTTTTTACATAATTACACTTTGATCCCAAGTATAATAATTTATGTAATTTAGTCTTTTCATGTAGGAGTATTTATATATAGATTCAATCCAATAAAAATCGAAAACATTAGCATATGTATATGTTTTTATATATAAATAAAACTACCAAATTTTGTAATTTTTTTAATATAAGATATATTAAAAAATACTAATATTAGTTATATAATGATATATAAATAAAAAAGTAATATTTTGATTTATTTTTTTAATAATATTTTCTGTATATCTTGTCATTTTATTTAATATTTTCTCAAGAAAAATAAAAGTATGATTAAATAAAAAAAATTATCCAATTCAAAACGATTTAAATTGAATTAGACCAAATTAGGTTACAATTTTGCACAAATCCGATTGGATAACGAATTAAAAAACCAATATGCAAACTTTCCTATTCTCATGTTCTAATTGTATAATTGGGTTCCTTAAGTCATAAATGTGAGATTTTATTCTTTGGATTTCAATTGTGTTCATTGAATTATATATATATATATATATATATATATATATATATATATATATATATAATTAAAATTGTGTAATGTTAATCCTTCAAATATAACTGTATGATTATAACTAATTTTTTAGGGACTAATTTTTCAAGAATTACAAATTATTTAATCTTTAAAATGTTATATTTAAAAAGCCTAGAGATAAACTTATAGACTCACATATCGTTATAAATATTTTGAGATAGCATGACAACATTGAGTTCTAAAAACTGTATTAAAACTCCATACCTCATAAATAGATATATGTTCATGAAAAATTGAATCTGTCAAACGTCTAGACGAAAAGATGTCAAAACAAATAAATAAATTACTATTCATAATGAAAGATGATAAAATATTAAGGGAATTTAGTTTGTTTGATTAAATAATATGCGAGTTATTGTAACTTTTAAAATTTGATAGCTGTATTTTTTATTATGTTATTAATATGAAATATATATTTTTAGTGGAAATTATCTTCTTTCAATTAAATTTTTTTATACAATTATATCTTAAAATTAAGATCTTCTTACAAAATTTTTTATTGGTGGACTTTATTAAATTTAGAGTTTAAGACAACAAAGCCGTGATTTTCTTTTGACACGTTGTCCTTTTGATATTACTTAGCTGCTTAAGATTGAACGGCGGCTGCATATACTTATCGTCTCAAAATATTTTTCTAAAAACACACAGAATTGAAAAAGGTAAAATAAAATATATAAAAGAATAGCGTGTTTTGATGTCTTTTAATTTTTTATCCTATGATAATGTACATTGATATAACTCCACTTACATTTATAAAATGTATTATTATTACTATGAGGTTATTAAATTTGTATAAAATAATTACTTAAAAAGATATTAAATATACCTAACTTTATGGGAACAGATTCAATTATAATGTGTCAGTTCAATGAACATACCCAAAACGTATAAAGAAAAATATCCTGTTGCCTGCTCATTTGAGGTTTCATTTCATTTTGCTTTATGATGACTTATCACAAATTTTGCAAACAAGGAAAAAACAGAAAAAAAATGTGTCCAGATTGTGTCTGAACAAACTCAACTAAATGGAGTCCTCTTGAATTGAAGAGAGAAAAAAAAAAAGTAGCATGCTCTACGGAATAAAAAAAGTGCTGGTGTGACAAAGAATGAACCAATATGAATGAAGCGAACCAAAAGTTTTTAAACCAAAAAGACAGAGTCCGTTAAGAAACACAAACCACACGCTCAGAGGAAGTTGGCGTGTACGCTCAGCGATGATTGGTAAAAAATTAAAAACTTTAAATGAGAACGAGCTGTTACCCACACGCGCAGATTCGCCCGTGGATTTTCGTTGATAATGTAATAATAACAATAATAATAATAATGAATAACTTTCTTTTGGTCCAAATAATAATGAATAACGATGATGAGATAGAGAGTGGAAAGAGAGAGAGTTGAAGTAAGAGTAAGCAAAGCCAAAGGAGAAGAGCATTAAAGAGTAAAAAAGGCAAAAAAAAAAGAAAGAAAAAAGTAAGGGTGAAGACAAGAGAGAGAGTCAGAGATAAGACCTTCAAGTTGAGTTGAAATTTTTATTGCAATCTGTTTTTGTGTGTCTAATCAATTTTAATTTATTTGTGAGCTATCTTTGTTGGTAGCTTATAGAGAGAAAGGGAGATGAATGTTGTTACTTGTTATTAGTGGAGGCTTCTGAAGAGTAGCGTGTGTTGTTGTTGCTGCAATGGGAACTCCACCAACGGATGAGCTCGTGAAGAAGATCCAACAGCTAGAGGAAGGGCACGCGCACCTAAAGCAAGAAATGTCGAAACTGAAACTCTCCGATGTGAGACACGGCCACCATCGCCAGAGGTCGCACTCAGTCTCTCCGCAGCGTTCCAGACTGGGCGCTCCGCCGAAGAAGCGGAGCGATGCACCGGCTGCGTGGAAGAGAGGCTCGTGTTCTTTTAAACAGTCGTCGCCGCTGCAGAGGGAGAGTCGCGGCGGCGGTGATCCTCAAATTCACGGCGGCGGAGGAGAAGAATCTGCTCCCCGCCGTGGTCCTTCCGCCGTCAATTTCACAGAACGGCAGTATCTTAAGATATTGCAGTCAATGGGACAGTCTGTTCATATATTGGATCTTAACTGTCGCATAATATACTGGTCAGTCTTTAGTTTCAGTGCTTCACTTTTTTTTTTTTACTATTTTGTTTTGTTATTAATTTCAATATTTTTTTCCTATTCCGTAATAAGATAATTTAATGAAGATGCCTAATATATGAATGTCTTTACTTTTATAGAAACTTTCACATTTAACTTTTCTACCACGAGCTATATAAGTTTATTTTAGCTTATGAGAGAACCTGACTTCATTTTATCTTCTTATTTTTTTATATGAATACTTATGGACAAGTTTCTTCCTATAAATATTTCTAGAAAAGTTTCTCCAAACAGGACCTTATGATTATAGCCCTTTGCTGAAAAATGGATGTGCTGATTGTGTTTGAGGTTTTATATATGTTGACTGTTGAGTATTTAATGTTGTATGGCGATGAATGCATGAATTCAGGGAACCTACATTAAAGGCTTATTTTAAAAAAAAAAAAATAAATGTAATTTGGGAGTAATTTTGCAGGAACCGTAGTGCAGAAAATCTATATGGATATACAGCAGAGGAAGCTCTAGGGCAGGATGGGATTGAGCTACTTGTAGACCCTAAGGATTTGGCCTTAGCTAATGATACAGTGAACCGTGTTATGATGGGAGAGAGCTGGACGGGGCAATTTCCAGTCAAGAATAAGATGGGGGAGAAGTTTTTATCTGTAGCGACTAATACGCCTTTCTATGACGATGATGGAAGCTTAGTTGGGCTAATTTGTGTCTCTAGTGATTCACGGCCCTTTCTTGAAATGAAAGTTCCAATGTGTAGTGTAAGGAACACAGAGTCAGATTCAGATTCAGGTGGAACCCGACCTAGAAGTAGCATTGCAAATAAACTTGGCATTGACACTCAACAGCCGCTTCAAGCTTCTATTGCTTCGAAAATTTCAAATTTGGTTTGTGCAATAATTTTCTTGCTTATGGAATATTAATATACCATGCTGTGTGTTGACTCTTGACATTTAATCATTAAACAGGCATCAAAGGTGAGTAACAAAGTTAAGTCAAGAATCTGGACAGGAGAAAACAATGTGGATCGTGAAGGTGGGAGTGGTGAAAGGCATCATTCTGAGCATAGTTTGTCAGAATCTGTTTTTTCGGACCACATAGAGGATGCTAATTCTAGTGGAGCTAGCACCCCCAGAGGTGATGTGCCACCATCCCATTTTGGTGCATTTTCTCATGCAGAAGAAAAATCCCAGGGAAAAGCTCTGAGAGAGTCTGGTGATGAGAGTGAAGGAAATTCTATTCACAGAATCATACCTAAGGCTGAAGCCTGGATTCAAAGGAAAACATTATCATGGCCGTGGAGAACAAAAGATCGAGAAGGATCAGAGGCAGGGAATGTTTGTGTTGCTGGGCCCTGGAGACAGAATGATCAAGAAAATGAATCAGTTGATCAGAAGAGTCTTTCTTCTGGCTTGAAGCAAGAAAGTCAGGCAGGTGAAAGTAATCGCCCTAATAACAATGAGGCTTCAGGATCCTGGTCCTCCTTTAATGTTAACAGCACAAGTAGTGCCAGCAGCTGTGGGAGTGTTGGCAGTAGTGCTGTCAATAATAAAGTGGATGTGGACACTGATTGCTTGGATTATGAAATTTTGTGGGAGGACCTGATAATTGGAGAACAAATTGGGCAAGGTAATCACATTCTTAACTAAAGGGGCAAGTTTGAGAACATAATCTTTTGATAATATCTATACTTTAACAACAAAAAGTATTTTTATGTTTGAAATGCCATTTGCCTCTTTCTAGAGCTCTTTTAATTTATTAAACCTATGCTTTTAAACCCGAGTACCTGGTTAACAGTGGTTGTTATGCATTTTATGCCTTACCTATAACTTGTTTCCTATTCTAAATTGCAGGTTCTTGTGGAACTGTCTATCATGCTCTGTGGTATGGATCAGTATGTTCTTTTCTCTTCCTGTAATTACTATTTTTAGTTTGATGTACTATAAAGGATATTCTCCAAGCAATTTACCATAACTTAGATTTCTTTGATGGTTCTTTTCCTTCTCGCCTTTTTGAGGTGTAAAGAATGTATTTTAGTTTTTTCATATATGTTGATTATGCAAATTGTGATTGTTGCAACTGGTACCGCTAGTATTTAGTATACTAAAGCCCTTTATTGTGCTAATTCACCATTCTTGAGTTATGGCATCATAGAATTGCTGGTTGGTCTGTGAAATGAGGATGGCAACTCTAAGCCTGACAATGTTAGAATGTGTCTTTTATAGGTTGACAACCTACATTTTTCTTACTGCAATTCTGATGTCAACTTATATTCATGTTTTTGCAGGATGTTGCTGTCAAAGTTTTCTCAAAGCAAGAATATTCAGACGATGTGATACTGCCCTTCAGACAAGAGGTATACTTTCCAGTAGCCTGATTTGCTAATTAGTGAAGTGGCATAGGTTTAGAAAACAACTTTGGTTGCTGCTAATGTAACTAGGAGAGAAAAATTGTTTAGAAAATATTAGTTTTCATTAGAAAAGAATTGTTTCCTCGGAGGATCTTACTTTGATGTTTGCTAAATTTATTACATTGTAAAGCCATTCATTTAGTCATTTAGTGTAAATGATAAAGGTATGATTTTCGTAGCATGACTGGTTGAGTAAAAAGTTCAGTCTGTTTAGCCAGTGATATAAACTGACAGTTATTTTTTTATCTTAATCTCTTCTTGAAAATAAAAAAGTTTGACTTAATGTACTCTCTAGAATTTTAGCCAATATGGAACTGTACCTTGTTCTTCCACTTCATCATTTTACTGTTTGATCACTTTTTTCTTCTAAACCTCCTGAGTGCTTGGCAGCCCCCTAAAATTTCTTTTATCTAACATTTATTTAACATTTTATTGTATGAAGGTATCTGTCATGAAAAGACTTCGACACCCAAATATTCTTCTCTTCATGGGGGCCGTGACTTCACCTCAACATCTCTGCATTGTGACAGAGTTTCTCCCACGGTTTGTTCTGAACTTTGCTTTTGACTCCTTTGCTAGAGCATTATGATTCTAGTTTATCATTCTATGTTTCAGAAAGTACTTTATACTTAGCTGGACTGATCACTGCTGTGTTCATTTGTATTTTATAACTTCAGGGGAAGCTTGTGCCGCTTGTTACACAGAAACACATCTAAACTTGACTGGAGACGGCGAGTTCATATGGCCTTGGATATTGTAAGTATTTGGTAATAGATATATGGACCGTATGACATCTATCTCTTTTTCTTCTAAACAATGATATACTATCATTGTTATGATGATGTATTTTTTGGTAGTGTCTCATTCAGTTTTTCCCTTTTCTTTTTTGGCATTATTAATTCTTTTCGGATTTCTGTTCCTGGAGCAAAACGTAATTTTGACTTTCTATTGGAAATATAAATTCCATTGATATCTTAGAAATCATATCATTGTTCAAAGCATGTTTTATGCGTACAACTTACTTTTTCTACAGGCACGAGGTGTAAATTATCTTCATCACTGTAACCCACCTATCATCCACAGAGATTTAAAGTCTTCAAATCTTCTAGTTGATAAGAACTGGACTGTGAAGGTCAGCCACTGGTCACTTTTCTATTTATCATACAATGTTGGGTTGGAAGTCTATCCTTGATTACTTAAAGATTTCTAGCATTGTTTCTGCTTAGCTAGACAATATCTTAATCACGTGTTAAATGAACAGGTTGGTGATTTTGGTCTTTCCCGTCTTAAGCATGAAACATATCTCACAACTAAGACAGGAAGGGGCACGGTAGGCTCGTCTTGTTTTTTTCTCCCTGTGGCTGTAATATATTGTATATGTTTGCAATTGTCCCTTTCTTTACATTTTCACCGCTAGAGGCTCAAAAACATTTTACTGATCCTAGCATTATTTTGCTTTGTAGCCTCAATGGATGGCACCGGAAGTTCTTCGTAATGAACCCTCTGATGAGAAGTATGTTCAATCTATGCTCTCAACTACTCTTTCTCTCTACTGATTTTTAAACACATTTCAGACTTTGAATATCTGTTTTTGCTGCTTCTTGGGAACATCTCAGATCTGACGTTTATGGCTTTGGAGTAATATTATGGGAAATTGTAACTGAAAAGATACCTTGGGATAATCTCAACTCCATGCAGGTATTGCTTTCATGTGTAGATGAACCTTTGAAAATATATACATGTGCAGCTTGAAATGGTAGTAAAGCCTAATGAATGGAAATCCACTGCAGGGTGTGGTTTTATCTTGGTCAAGCATTTTCTTTTTTATGTTATTTGTTATTCCAGTGCTTGAAAGTGAACTATAATACCATAGAGGGTGCAAGTTGGGTGTTTAAATTGTGCCTTTGGTTTGCAGCTTATTTTGTTTGAGTTACACTTATTCTATGCTATTAAAGACCATGGTGACTGAAAGCTTTTATATCACATGAAGATTTTTTTGTGGAACTATGGAATATGATCACTGTGGGTGCATATATGAACAACTGTTCCTCTAGGAATCTTGCAGGTGATTGGAGCTGTAGGATTCATGAATCAACGGCTAGAAATTCCAAAAAATGTTGATCCACGGTGGGCTTCTATAATTGAGAGCTGCTGGCATAGGTGTGTATTCTCATCTCTGTTAAACTTTTGTATCCAATCCCAATCCCCCAAATAGCTTTGAATATCCAAGCATGAATTTTATCACCGAAACGAACATAGAAGTGACTTGTGCCCCAAAAGTTGGCCAGCTTACCGTATTTCAGTAAAAATCTTAATATTTCTTGCTGTTTCATCAAACTGGATTCATTTGGCCTTTTAATTATTCAAGACTAGGTAACGTACTTGATGTAGCCTATATTACATTTTTCGTACTATATAGTGAATAAGAAATTAGCCGTTGCATAGTTGACTTTGGTTTCTTTTTTTTTTTTCGGTGAACGACTTTGGGTTTGCTACTCGATATTTTTATCGGAAAAATATTTGTGGACACCCCAAATGCTAGTTAACACCTAGAAAGAGAGTAAAAAAGATAGAAAAATATAGGTACAATAAATGATATGATATATAGGAAGAGAAAGATTAAGAGAAATGAGAGGTGTTGATGGGTTGTTCAAAATTATGGGTGTCCAAAAATCGGGACTCATATAGGTCTTTCTTATATATTGAAAGGTATTCATTTAATTCCTTATTATTGAAGAAACAACGGACCCATTGTCCCATAGATGTTTGTCACGACGACATCCGTAAATAATGGCACACTAAAACTGAAAAAAAATTATAGGGAACAAAACTGACAAAAAAAAAATATAGGGATTAAGTCCTTTTGTTTTATATGCAAATCCTTGATCGCATCTATTTTTCTGCGTCCTTTGAAGTCGTTTTACTCATTAATGTTGAAGCCATGATGTGGTGGAGTTACCAAACATCTTTTGTTGAGTTATAAATTTGTCTATTCCTACCAGCGATCCAGCTTGCCGGCCAACGTTCCCAGAACTGCTTGAAAGGCTTAGAGATCTGCAAAAACAGTATGCCATTCAGTTCCAGGCAGCCCGATCCACTGCCAAGGAAAGCACCCAAAAGGAGTCATAGACAACCTTGGAGCTATTTTTTCTGTCACCTGTGGCTGTGGCTGATGCTTAATGATTTTTTTGCATATATTTTACCAAAGCTCCTGGAGTATGAGCTAGTACACAGTACAAACAGCTGGTCTTGGAACCATGTAAAGTAGCTGATCTGAGTCCTTCAACAATTTGCTAAGGTATTATGAAGAAGGGAGATAGACTGATAAAACTTAAGAGAGGTGGGGATTGCCAAACTTTTGATGGTGATTGGGTTAGTCATATTTTTTTCTTCTCTAGTGGCATCTTAAAGTTTCTTCAATTGATTGGTGGTGTTGTATGTTTGGAGTCTTGTCAATCGGATCGATTACCACCCGCAATGTATTTTTCTATGCAAATGTTTGCGCCACTATTTAAAAGTTGTACAGAAGGCAGCGAAAAGAAAGGGAAAAAAAATTCATTTGATTACATAGATTAGAAATGAATCACAAAGTCATTGTGCTTCTGTGTTTTTAGTTAATGTTGGATCTCTATCATTACCCACTTTAAGCAAAAAAGTGCAGCTTAGCACGTCAGACAGCCTTTTAAAGGAACCATTCAGAATTTGATTGGCCTGTTTCAATTCATCTTTGGAACGAGTGTAGACAAGAATTCCAAGTATAGATGGTAATTTTCAATTGCATGGGCATTCTATTGGCATACCATCTTTTACAAATATTAATTGAACTTTAAAATTCTTATTTCCTAATGGATGCTATAATAAAAATAAAGTAATACATAGAAAATAAAATAAACAACATTTATTTCAAATTAAAAACCCCTTTTATTTCTAACAAATAATTTCTAATAACATTGTCAAAACCTTACATATAGTAATATATTTTTACAGGATATTATGAGGTTTTTCAATAGAATATTTTGATTGCTTGAATTTAGGTAGTGATTTGCCTAACATTTTCTAGTTTTTTTCTTCCTTAAGTTAAATAAACACGTTTGAAGGAAAACTCTTAAAAGAAATCAAAGACCTCATTTTTTATAAAAGAAGAAAAAACAACTTCTAATAAAAAGAAACTACTTGAATTTTTTTAAAATAAACTACACACTTTAGTCTCTCCACCCTCTCATTTTGAACTAATTGATGCGAGAAAAAACAAAACTTTTAATTTTCAAATATTTTAAACTGAAACTATCAAACAATTGAGTAAAACATAACCTTATTTTCCCTCCTATTAATTATTGGAATATAAGTGTGAGATAAAGTTCTACATCGAATAGAAATAGAAAAATTGATCACTATATAAGTGAAGAAAAGATCCATAAATCTAAGCCTTAAGATTTTGGGTTAAGGTGTGATATCTAATTCACTTATATGTGAGATATAAAGTTCTACATCGAATAGAAATAAAAAAATTGATCATCATATAAGTGAAGAAAAGACCCATAAACCTGAACCTTAAGATTTTGAGTTAAGGTATGATGTCTAATTCACTTATATGTTTACTCATGTGTAAACAGAGTCAACCGTGAAATTTATAATGCCTACTTCAGGACTAAGGTTGCTTTTATCACTTGGGAAGTGCATTATACTTTCATGATACTGAGGATAAAGAAAAGACACCGTACATAGCATGAACTGTTGCAGCGTCTGGAGCCAGCTATATGCTTTTCCAATAGCATTTTGGGAATCTCAAATACGGAAAAGCAAGCGAAAACATAGTGAACGCTTCCTTCCCGACAATGTCAACTTCAATGAACACCAAGAATCTAGGCTCTATCAACTTGGAAGTAGCAACATTATGGAAATAACCACTTGCACAAGCTGTTCCGCACTATAATTTACAAGAGCTTGTCAAGTACAAGGCTTTCTATTTGACAACACTAGTTGATAAATTATTAAGTACTGAACTGGAAGATGAAGGAGCTCCATGCTGAACATGGAGATACAAGACGCCAACTATTCCAAGCTCCAACACTACTATGCATAGATGATCCATCAATTTAGTTCCAAAATTTGGTCAATTTGATGCATGAATGAAAGAAAAGAAGACAGTTGTTACGGAACCCCAAAAAATCTAAGAATTTTGGTGCAGTTAATTTTTGCGTCAATAGTTAAATAGGAACTCATTCAACTATTGGTAAAAAAATATCAGTACCAAAACCCTTAAATTTCCACAGAATTTCTCAAGAAAAAATTGTTTTAATGGTATGATACCATCCAAGGGGTGCTCCCTATGGTGATGCCATGTGTTCAAATCCCACTCCTCGATCCCAGCTGGAAATTCTAGCTTGAAACTATGTATATCAAAACAAAAGAACTACTCCTGACACCAGGTTCCCTAGCCTTCATGAAACATTATTAGTTTATTGATTCTAAGTTCTAACTACTTAGATTGAATTGAGCCCAATGTATCGTCTAAAGGTCAGCACCAAACATAAGAGCAGAACAATGCAAGACAGCTTGGCTAATCTATTCTATTCTTAACTCCTTTATGTAATTTATGCTTTCCGGTGCTACCTAGCAGGCTAGCAAGACAGGAGGTAAGAATATAGTAATACTGTAAACATTTAAACACGTGTTTCAGTACATGGAACGTATAGCTAAAAGATTTCAGAGCAAATTAGATCTTGGTATTCAGATGACAGAGATAAATATCATTTTGTGAAAAATCGACACTTCCATTCCCACAACTCTAGCGAAGCAAGTGCCTGATTGCAGCTACTGCATCACCTTTATGCTCACGCAAGGTCCTTTCAGCCACCTTTTTATCCAGCTGTTAGAAACAGCACATAAGAAAAAGATATATTAATTAACCAATTAATTGAAAAATAACAAAAGATTTCAAAAAAAATTCCAAGTTACCAACCTCTAGTTCATTTGCAATTATGTCAACATCAGCAGCATTTATCTTAACAGCAGCTAATTCTTTCTCCCTAAAATTAGAGAGAGCGAGAGGGAGAGAAAATACAGATTAAGAGTTGATTAATCATATGTAGAAGACAGAAAAATAAATAATGAGTGTAAATAGAAAATGAATTTACCTCATACGCATGGCTTGCCAGTCAGCTTCAGAAGATGCAGCAATTGATGCCATGGCCTGCCAAAATCGTTAGAAAGTAGCGCAAAAATTCAGTTTCAACGCGAATCAAACCGTTTTTGTGAAATTTTGTAGCAACATTTGAGAGAGAAGAACCTCTTGGACTCGAGAAGAATCGAGTTGGCGATCCTCGACGCGGTCTGTGAGCTTGTCGAAAGCTTTGCTCTGTTCCTGCAAGTCCTTCGAATCCACACCCCTCTCTACTCCTTCGTCTGCACCTTCCATCTCTCTCTCTCTCTTCACGCTTTGTGCCCCAAAATCAATGCAATTCCACAACGCGCACACTTCTGCTATCGTATTACTAAACGAACGGAAATTTCTTTCACCGACGCGCAACTGTGGAAGAAGTGATTTTGATACTGCTTGTTTGTGCTGGGTTGATCTTCGGGCCTAACTGGGCTGGACGTGAAACCCACTAGCCCGAACCATAATGGAATGACTATTGTCTCCCTACTATTGCTATTTCCACCCCTATGTGCTATTAAAAAAAATTATTCTGAAAATACTCTTTCACATAAACACAATTTTGTTAACAAAATACACAATGAAACTATGTTTCTTTGGTGTTTGATCATGTAAAAAAAATACACAATAAAAACATGATTTCATTGTGTATTTGGTCAATGAAATTGTATTTTCGTGAAAGAAATACAACAAAAACATATTTTTATTATGTATTTTTTTCATACCCCCTCTTAAAAAATGAAAATATATTTGTTACATACTTTATATAACGAAAACATAATTTTGTTAAAAGAATATTTACATAATAATACTTTTTAATGCATGTGGGGCTGGACTTTTGGAGCTCATATAGATTTTATCTAGTTCAAGCAGATGACTAACTATCTTTGGAAAACTTGACTAAATAGTCTTTACTCTTAGTGAAGTCTCTATTTTTAGCCACATTTTTTCATCTTTAAGAAATGCATTTCAATTTCATACTGTTTGTGTGTATGGTGGACTCATTGTCATGGCGTCGCAGGAACTGTGTGGGCTGAAGGAGCTTGGGCCTAGTGTTGTTATAGATTCATCTTTTTGGTTATGAACTCATGGTAGAATTTTAATTTTAAAAAAGTCCAATTTAGATATGTTAACATGTGAAAAACAATTATTTGAACACAAAATCATAAAAATATACATATCTGGACAAAAAAACAAAATCACAAATCTACATATAAAACAACATGCAACGCCTAGTTTAAACATGTGTGCTTCCTTGTGCTTTTACATTTCAATTCTGTTAACGGTCTCGTCTTTCTTCTGAGTGCTGAACAGCTAGCTTAATTAAGGCTTAGGAATTGGGTGGTTGATCACATGATACTGCCGTCCAGCTATTCTGACTTACTAGTAATTAATTATAGTCCCATTTTTTCTTAATTGTTGAAAATGAGGTTATTACTGATAGGGATGTCGTTTGGTCCTTCATTAATTGATAATTTTGCAATTGAACTTTTATTATTATTATTATTGTTATACTAAAAAAATACAGATTGAAGGGCGGCATTAAAATTCATTTAAAATGCAGGTATTTTATTTGTAACATGCACTAATCCTTTAATTTTTATATACCTTTATTTGTTAGATAAACTACTTTTTAATATTTAAGGTTTTGTGAAATATGTGTATACCTAATATACCTTTTATTATATATTTATGAAGCAACTTTTACGTGTGCTTGGGTGGCTAAACGTCCTGAAATGCTATGTTTCTAAAACTAGGCTAAACACTAACAGTTGTGAACTTCATTTAATTTGATACTGAGATGGCTTAAAATCAAGCTCACATGCTAATTCCATATATATGGCTTTGGACCGACAAATAACACACATGGTAGGGCAAGCTTGCCAGTTATAGATGACAAGAAGAGCAGTATAAAGACGCGCGCGAGAGTCTTGAACAATTCATAATTGCGATCTGCCAATTGCAGTCACTTATAGAAAAAATTTCCACGTACAGTTTTTACTCAGACTGAAAATAGTAGAAAATTAATCGCTCTGTATCCTTGACCTCGACCAGTTACGTCGAGCATTGAATATATTTACCAACTGGCTAGAGTAATTCTATTGGACACGAAAGCGCAAATTTACCAACATAAAATGTCATGAATAACAGTTTTTTAAACAGAGAAATTCAATTTCTGACCTAATTTTTTTTATATGTATGAAAAAGTATCTGTTAAAAGATGTATGTCAACCTTTTAAAAAAATTTAGAATCTTGATGGACTAGTTATTGATTTCTGTTAAAGGAATACCCTAATTTTACTAAAAAAATGAGAAATATTTATGTACATCTTTCTTTTTTGTAGATCTTGATTCTTAACTATAAAAATAAGGATTATGTTTCATGTATCAAGTGGTTGATGCAATGAATATAGCACGTATATATTATGGTAATCTAATCTAATATTTTTATTTAACAACACTGATATCAAAGGTGTCATACATAGGAGGATAAAAAAATAACTAATATATATAATTCCCTCAAACAATAAAAAATGTAGTTAGTTAGTTCTATCTTTTATTTAGGGTCAAAATATTGGATATTCTTAAGCTAAAGAAGAGGAAACATATACATCATTTAGAATGATTTGATCCACTTGGGAAAGAGACTTCCTCAGTTGGGCATTATCTAAATAAGAAAGAGCTAAAGCTTGCAAACAATGAGCTCTATCTTAAAATGGTTGGTTTAACTTTCACAAAATTGTGAGTCGCGACTCCAATTCCTGTTAAAAAAGATGTTCAGATTTACTACTGATTATATATCAAAATGATAATTCACAAGAAACCGAAAAAACCTAATCATTTTTATTTAAATTCATACAATGACCCGGGCAAAGTTCCTTTCACTTTCTCCATGTTTGTTCTTAGCAACATAGTAACATTTATGTTAATAATTATTACTTCTACTCCAGTACTGTACTTAAATACTAAAATAAAGTAGTTGATGGTTGGGACATGACAATTAAGATTTCACCGGCCTATAGATTCGTCTTCCAAACAAGTTTGAACTTTTGGCGGTGTTCGACAGATGATACCTCCATAAGTCTACATGTATTAATGGTGTGTGTGCTCTCGTTCACACTATAAATAAGTCCTTCTTTCGCAAGCTTTCTCATAGAAACCACAGGAAGCATTTTCAGCTCTATTTTCTCTCTTTGTGCAAAGATGGGAAAATTACAAAGCTATATTTCCGTACTTGCTGTGGCATTTGTATTGGTAATAGGAGTAGCTGAATGCAGAAAAATAAAAGAAAATGAATTAGTTGATGGTTTTGGAGGAGGTGGATTAGGTGGTGGTGCCGGTGGAGGTTTTGGTGGAGGAGCTGGTGCAGGAGGAGGAATTGGAGGTGGACATGGTGGCGGCATTGGAGGAGGAATAGGTGGAGGTGGTGGTGCAGGTGGGGGTTTTGGAGGTGGTAAAGGTGGTGGTATAGGAGGAGGAATTGGAGGTGGACATGGTGGTGGAGTAGGAGGAGGAGTTGGTGGTGGCGGAGGTGGTGCTGGTGGCGGCTTTGGCGGTGGTAAAGGTGGTGGTGTAGGAGGAGGAATTGGTGGTGGTGGGGCAGGTGGGGGTG
>CM023947.1:2943623-2966233 GCA_013407115.1 Glycine latifolia
GGTGGTGGTTTTGGAGGTGGTGCAGGTGGGGGTGCTGGTGGTGGCGGGGGTTTTTGAATTAAAATATAATCTTAGCAGTATGTATACTATATGCCATGCAATGTAAGGCTCATTTATGGAAGCAAAGTAGGTACGTATAGCGTACTACATATAATATATAGATTAATGATTAAATAAATGCAGGTTTTCTTTCATGATCTTCTGATTCTTCTCCTTTATAGCTTATAAGCCAATAGAGTTAATCATATTTCTGGTACTTGTAAGTTGTAATCAATTAATTAAAAAGCCAAAAAGTTAAAGAAATGACATGTGGCACTTGTAATTATGTACAGATGCACATACTCTCGAAATAGTTCTATAACAACTTGGATTCTATCCAAATTCGAAGACGATGCATATATACAACAGAATGAACTAATAGTTAATAGAAGCAAATTCGTGTCATGACAAAGCGATTATTATATGTTCGCGGTACCTATGGCAGATTTGTTTCAGCTTAATGAGTTGCACCTTACAGAAAGCAAGCTAGGCTTTATCACTAACATGTACCAGTCTTAATTTCTCTGGTATGAACATCAGATCGATCGCTCAGCAAGTCTAAATTCAAAGATGGAGAAGAAATACCTCCTTCAGTGGTATGCTATAGCCTATATACTAGGCCTCTTCCTTTTGTTACTCTCTCTCATTGTTTTATATATATATATATATATATATATATATATATATATATATATATATTCTATATTATACAGTTTGTTATGAGAAGGTTTATGTAAGCTTTAACTGTAACTATAACTATAGGACTTATTCTTTCTAAAAAAATCATTCAAGTGCCTCATAGTTTCGTCATTTTGTATGACAAAGGTTGGTTTTAGTGCTCCTCAAGGCTGTGGAAAGACAACCCTTGTCTTTGCTCTTTACTATCTTTTCCTAGTGACTGGCAAGTAGGGTCTGAACTTTGAAGCAACCACATGCGGTATTGAATTTATCCTTTGTTCTGACGACAATAAAGAATGGAGATATTAATTAATACATGGTAAATACATGCTAAATTTCTCACGAAGCCTGCAACAATATCTATATATGATTTTTATATGACGGGTGTAGCTGCAGGTTGGGTATGTAGAAGCTGTTATTTATATTTGTTTTTTCAGTTTGTTGCATCCATCTTGTTCTTGTTTCTTTGGGCTGACAAATTGTTTTGAGTTGCATAACTGTCTTCTAAAATGATTTAACTAATAACTAGTTAGTCACTTGCTGATAGTAATATTTACAAAATCTAAATTTGTTTTTCTTTCATGAATTATAATACGTACTTTGTAGTTGATTGAGTCTAGTAGACAACTGGAAACTTATAGTATAATTCATAGGATGTATACATATATACCTTATTAAAAATAAGGGTATTAATTCAGGAAGGGTAAATTAATATTATATTTTTTGAAATTAACAAGAATAAGTATATATTAAAAGAATATTTGATCAAACATAATTATTATCTGTCTACGTGTTTAATGAACTTATCATCACAATTTTGTCTTGTAAAGATATTTAGTGGATTGAAAAAAGAATGTATTTATTAATGAGTGATGATCTCAACTCTTAAGTTTGAGAGAGACTTTGTGACTAATAACTTTTCATAATTTCTTAAATACATACTTAAATAATTTCATAATTTCTAATAACTTTTAACTAATAAAAAAACATATTAAAGAATTTAATACTTGTACTACGTACGACTCAACAATATTATGAGAAATGAAGAGGTTCGATACACCCAATCTCAGGCCCATCGCTTCAGCCAGTTTTGGCTATCCAGAGATTTTTGATCGTTTATTATGAAAATATTGCCACTTAATTTGATGAAAGCAAGAATAGTATAATCATAAAGATAATTGATAAATTTTAATTTAATTGTTTTAAAAAAAAATCACAAACATCTCATACCTCTGTCAAAATCAAAATGTAATTCATAACTAGTGGCTATTCGATCAATAATAATTGCATGAATCATGAAGCAAGTGATTGTTTGTTTTTGAGAGATTAAAAATTGAAGAAAAATTGTCAACCAAATTCATAAAACAAAATTTTGTATATATATAGCCTATTTTGTTAAACTAGAACACCCGTGTTTGTTTGGTGTTTCAATATGTTCGTCACCATAATATATTTAGTTTGCCGAACTAAACACTATTAGTAATGCAGGTCTTTTGTGGCTGTGTGGAATTTTTTGTCCGAGATTATTCAATTCATATATTGGAGATAATTGTTTCGTTTAGGTCTACATCCTTGGTTGTAATGTAACCTCGACTCAATCCTTCCCTTGAATGACATTGGAATGAAGCTAAATTGGGCTTGTCGTATTTGGAACTATCATCTCGGCCATTAATTTGGAAGGATCGCAACTATTTTTGAGTCCATGTGAACACGATCATCCAAACACGCACCAAACGGTTGTCAGCTTTGTTCATATCGATCATTCTTCATCACTTGCCACTCAACCTCTCCTATCAGATTCTCCATCACCTTAAGTTTAGTGATTCATGCAAAAGTTAGCTATCAAATTTCCCTTTTAACATTATTTTACTACTATAAATTTTGGATGTACATTAGAAAAAAAAATATACATGATTTTATCTAGTTGCTCTTGCTTTGTTCCATTATAATTGTTATACTTAGAAAATTTTTGTCTCAAAATTATTATCATTTTAATTTTTTAATATAGCATCAATTATTATTTTTACTTATATATCTTATAATATGAATAATAAACAATAAAATTTATAAATAAACTAACGATAATATAAAATTAATTTTGTAAATTATTATTATTATCTATTTATTATTTTTTCTTAATTGATGTAAAATAACCTAAAACAGACTATTATTTTAGAATGAAGGATGATATATTCTCCCACAAATGGAAGCACTTACTCTATATATATAATAAATTATCAACTTTTGAGTCAAAATAGGAACATCAAGGTTGTCAAAGTCGAGAGTCTATGTAAACTCGTGAAGTTTCGTAAATTCGACTCGTAGACTTGGATTGTAGAATCGTAAAAGTCTACTTCAAATAAAAAAATAGTAAATGACCTAAATATAAATATGAAACATAAATTTATACAATCATACAATAAGTTATTAGTCCACAATTCACATCATATTTTACTAACAAGTAATGGAATCAAGAGAAAATGTTTCCACAAATAGATCCACGAAATATAGCTCTTTTTTTTATTAGTATAAAATGTAGCAAACAGAAAACTAAGATCTAGGGAATAAAGCTCCCACTGCATCAGCAACTACACGAGGGCATCACATAGTTGGGCATGAAACAAAAAAGTTAAAATCCACAAAAAAGAAGAATAAAGAGTGAAGACGAACTTACGGCATGACAACCACAGAGAAAGATGAACATGGGCAAGGGACGAATGCAAGTTTGCGATGGCACCGGCACGGCACGCACTGAACTTAGCGAAAGTGAGGAAGGTGAGCGAACTCAACGAAGACACCAGAAAAGGAATTTGGAAACCCTACAAACACGTACGAAATGGCGTTTCGCATAAATTAGACTCACCAAATTGCATCCCGACTCGCGATTCTACGCTGAGTCCACCAAGTCGACTACAAAATCGATTCTACTTGTGATTTAAATCGGAGATGCTGAGTAGAATCGTTGAATTAGACAATTCTACAATTTAAATTTTGATTTTGATAACCATGGGAACATATCTAGACAACCTTTTCCATTGTGAGAATTGCATAAGGAGTGCTACAACAAGTAACTTTATGAAACAAATTATTGATATTGGTTGATACTTAGAAAAGACCCTTGCAAAAGAAAACATCCAAAAATTAAACAGAAAAGTAAAAAGACCTTCCTGGAATTGAAGTTCCGACTTCCGATAAACCAATGTCTGCACACTTGCAGCAATTTTCTCCAATCATTTTTAAGAGGGTGTGCTCCTGAAAAGAGATGGGAGGAAAGTTATAACTTCCATAAGCACATTGTTCAATATGAACAAGTATATTAGAAATTACCAACCTGCCAGGGTTTGACATCCTTTAAATCTTGGTGAACATCTACATCTGTATTTGCCAAAGATCCGCAAGCAATATACAGTATGAATTAATTAGTAATGGGGATTATGTTACTAAAGGAAATACTTTAACCTGAAGATATTAATTATCCAGAGTTCTTATATCAAAACAACTACCATCTGTAAAATGATAAAGTCAAAACAATTAATAACTACAGAAAAACTTTAAATTAAACTGAAAGGAAAATTAGCCGTTAACATATATCATTTGAGTATACATTTTCTTGTGTACTCTTGTCTTGTCCGAAACAGGACAGGGAGGACTTGAAATAAGAACACCACATGTCTGAAATTTACGAACATCGCAACATGATTTTATAAGGAGTAGAAGACAAAAATACGAAAACGGAACATTCGTTAAGAAAACTGTAGAATTTTGCAATGGATCACATGTCGTATGAGAGAGAAAACATTTCCGTCGACAACAAATATAGGCAATTATTGAGATTTTAAAATTGCAGAGAAGCTAAAACATTCATGCACAATTCCAACAATTACATTGATTTTGCTGCCTCGTCCAAACGAGTTTTGATGGTTTGAGAAGATATATGGAAACCACAAAGACGTGAGAAGAATTGATGCGTACCTCCAACAAGTTTTTTTTTTTTTTAGTTAAAAAAATAACTACAAAACTTCAATTTAAGTTTTGCCCATTTATTGATTGATTACTTGTTAGCTTGAAGTTGGCATAAACTCTTACTACCTCGGCAGTCGCATATCCTTATTCTGTAGGTATGAGCAAATAATGGAGAAATCTAAAATCTTACTGTGGAAGTTGAAATCTGAGGAATTATTAATGTAAGAATGTACAAGCCCTAGACTTCTTATTTGTCTAGTTTTAGATAAATACTCATTTTAAAACGAAAGTGTGATACAGTGAGTGAGTGAGTGAGAGATAAGTATTTGAAAAGATGAAAATTGGAATTTATTTTGAATGTGTAAAAAATATAATAAATTAATCATGCAGATAATTTAATAACAAATTAATCCTAAATTTTATAATTTAATGTAAAATTAATTCTAAAAATTATAATTTATTATTTAATTGATCTTTTGAATATTATAATTTAATGATAAAATTATTCACAAATTTAACAGGACCACTATGTTACATATTTTGTACCGGAGTTAATTTTGAATTTCTTTTCTTTTTTACTTTTAAAGACCAAAATAAATATTTATTTTGTAACATATTACTACTTCCTTCTAATATCTATTGATGTTTTAGTTTCTTTTTCTTCTAAAACAATTAACATTTTAAAAATTCAAAGTCTAGTTAATTTATAAAAAATATATATATACCTAGGTTAAACCATAAGTCATCTTATCATTTTAAAAATGAATGGAGTATTATATATATAATAGATTGTGATTGAATTATAATATAAAAAAATAATATCGATGCATGAATTATATATTAAAAAATGGAAATAATAAATGAACTAAAGTCAATTGGTGCAAAGTCAAAAAGAGGCAAGTTGTTAGTTATAGATCTAAATAAATAAAGGGCAACCAGTATTGCATCTAACTTCATTAACTAAAGTAGTTGAGGCCCAGGATGAGGCAAGCTTTAAGTCAAACTCTTTCCCCATTATAATTTACGCGGTCATGAATAACATTATGCCACAGATGATCAACAGGTATGGTACTTCCTTGTTTCTTTACTGTTGATAGCTGTAATTCAGTTTGGAAAACCTGTTAGCCTCTTAGGTGTTGACCACTTGATGCGTGCCAGTCATTCTTCCATATGCTGCACCATTTAAGATCGATTTTTTTTTTTTTAGAGAAAAATATGTATGGACACTTCGAAGTCAAAAGTGTTGTGTTTATCTCTCTTCTTAAAGAGAAAAAAAGATAAAAGCGTACGTGTAATACAGGGAATATGGATATTTTCATGTTAAATTTTCAAATAACTATATATATTAAGTCAAAAGTGTTGTGTTTATCTCTTTTCTTAAAAATTAATTAGTTGGGCCATATTAAAATTTATTACTATGTACATTCTAGAAATAAGAAATAAACACAATTTTTACATTATATGGTCATCACGTGAAAATTTAGTGTTTAGTAAGAGGAATGTTAGACAAAATTAATTTTAACTTGAATTAATTTTATAAAATTGATTTTGACGAAAATTAATTTTGAAGTGATATGATTTTTTTAAATATTTTTATTATAAAAGGTAGTCAATAGTAAAATTCAATATAAAACCTTTTTATCTAATGCAAAAAAAAAATGCTTAAAGTTGTTTAATTTAGAATCAATTTTAGACAAATAATTAATTCTTTGAATGTGAAATTAAACAAATAAACTTTTTTATCTAAAATATCGTTTTTTAATATTTCAATGTGATTACGGAGAACTTAATGTAAATCAAACATGTACTAAGATAATAAATTTTAATTAATAGTATAATAGGTGATATGATTTAATAGAACAAAGATAATAGGAAATGATAGGGTGTTTATAGTATTAGGGATATTTAGGAAAAGAAAATAGTATTTTATTTATCTTATTATAATTATAGTTTTAGGTTGTTTTATACGGATTAAAAAATTATAAATAAATGAAAGAAAATAATAATTTTACAAAATTAATTTTATGTTTATTATTTTAATTTTAATTTTTGTTCCTCATATCATTAATATTATAGAAATTTTAGTTTTAATTTGAGTTTCTCATATCATAAATATTATAAAAAAAATAAGTGAAAAAATAATTAATTTTTCATTAAAAATTAAAATAATAATTATTTTAAATTTTTTTTCTTTCACATTGATTATTATGAAATGAGGGTATACATTACTCCAGAAATACCCACAATGTAGGTTTTCTCACATTAAAGCAGCAATGAAAATATTAATCGAACGAAGTCCCTGCAAACATTAATTAAATAGTTTCCCTTCTTAAACTAGAATGCATTTAATTATAAAACGTGAAAATTCATTGCTTCTGAAGTTTGAAGTTTGAACAACCTATTACATTGTTAGTTGGTGAAGATGATTTTGAATATGAGAACCTCGTGAGCAACAGAGCAAAGCTATGATTTCGTTGTGTTGCAGAGAAAGTCAAAACCTTTCACATTAATTAATTTAATTTTACAAATTACCTTTAAAATATGTGAAATTCATTTTTTAATTTCTTTCTACTTAATTATGTCATTTTTACTTACAGCAGTTCGTAAAACTTTACATGCTTAACAAGGAGAGATAAATCATAATTGAGTTATATTAAGGAGTTAAAAATAGTTTCCCCATCCACAAGAGTGTTATTAATTATATGTACAAAATTAACATTAGTTATGATTTGTGTTGTTCAATTCTCCTATCTTGGAGATTTGCCTAACAATCTAGATAATAAAGACTTACATTAAAGTATTATGCGAGTTATTGCTATAAAATTTCAATTTTGATTGCATAACAGTAGCACTTAGGGTATTATATTTAAGTTTTCTCCTTATTATATCAAGTTATGAATATACAGTTATGTTAAAAAATTGAAAAAAAATTATAATTTATAATAATCTTAGTTTAAACATGATTATCTCATGTAAATGATACTTTTGGTTTGTAAAAAGAAAATATTGCTTAGTTCATAAGTTATGTTTCTAAGTAGATAGATAAAATTAAACATAAGGAATAATGGATTTTATACAAATATTTTAGGACAACATTTGTTGACCTTTTAACTTTTCTAGGGTACTTTTCAAAACATAAACAATATATGTACTGATGGCATAGATAATTTGTATATTATTCTTCAATTACAAAATGTTAAGTATGATAAATTTATTATTTTTTTTGTAATAAATATATTAAAAATAATACTAATTGAATATTAATTTATTAATAATGTAAAAGTTTTAATTAACAGTGCATAACTGCTAATTGAATACTAATTGAATATATATATGATTAAAACTGCTAAATTATTTTTTAAATGAGTATATATACATATGAAAAAAATTAAAAATGATTTAAATATAATTTTAGTTTTCCTATTTTTTTAAATTCATAATTTAGTTATTTTATTTCAAAATAGAGATATTTAATCCAATATTTTAAAAAATATGAAATTTTGATTTAATAATCAATTTTTTATACAAATTCATGTCCAATGTAATATCCAATACTTTTTTATTTATTAATTCATTGATCATTATCCTTAAGAATTGTAAATCACATGCAGACAAAATTGTAGTGAACATTACATATATCTTATTAGATGTTTCAAATTATTTTAAAAAAGTAAGCATAAAATGTTTTTGAACATTTTCAAAATAATAACTGTATTATATTCTTTTTAATCGAATATTCTATTTTTTAAAACTTCTTATTACGTGCTCGTTAACAGGATAATTTTTTTTAATGTATTAAAGTAATGAACAATGATATTTAGATACCCTTAAATATCAAACATTTTATCAATATTTCTATTTTTTTATATTTTTTTCCTACATTATATTATCTATAGTTTGTGTTTGGCATGACATCACGTCAAAATAAACTTGAGTCTCAGCACCACGCGTCAAAGGCAAAACTAAAAGAAACAACTTTAGATTTTTAGCTTATTGACATGCGTTCATCCTCCAAAGTGCAAAACTAAATATGAGGACAATATCTACATTTCTCTATCTCTCTCTAGGTATCATTGAGCATTGGGTGCCCATATTTTTTTTTTTCCTGAAGTAAATGATGGATGAAGATGCTTGAGCTTCTTGAAGAAAGGAAGTGAAGGATTGAGGGGAAGCTCGGGTGTAATGCCAATTAAGATTTATCTAAATAAGACTTAATTGGCTATTCTCGAACTTTAATGGGAAATATATACATTTTTTTTTTGTATCGTATTTTTACATTTGAGTGATAAAAAAACATATTATATATTCATAATATAAAATAATTTTACATTATCAATCAATAATAAAATATTATCTAAGATGAGTTTGTTAATTTCTATAATATATGCCTCTTTGTATAAACTCACATCACAATATGAGTTGAAGATACACGCTTTTTTTATTTCTATAAATTGACATCAAAATTCCTTGCCAAAAACATGTATTAGTTGCTTTCGATTTTATGTGCCTCCAAACACGTATGTAGTCAAACACGTAAAATAATCATATTAAAAATTATATCAACAGTAATTTCAAATTGATTAATAGTTTAACAGTATTAAACTCTTGAAAAAATGTATTTTGTTTTTTGTTTTTTTCACCCAGCCAACCAAAAAGAAAAACTTATTCTCGTATCTATTTTTAATTTCAATCTCATTTATTCCCTCCAACCAAACGGTCAAGGCTAGTAGCTTTATCGGCAGAGCAATTAATGTTGGCCCACTGCATGATATTATGCCCTAACATGATTTGTTATTATAAAATTCCATTATTCACAGCTAGTGGCAATGTCTTCTGCGCATTATAAAGCCCATTGTTTTTGGTACATTTTAGCTGCAGAGGGATACGTACTATATCGAGAATCCTGATTCAGTACTTCATTGCAGTGATAAGTTATTGTACTCTTTCTAATAGTAATGGGTATCCATTTGAACAGGGTCATCAATAATGTTGGGATTGTGCTTCGATTTTTCGTAGTCATGGTCCTGTTTTTTAGCATTTCAACTTCAGACGATCTCCCTGCAATGTTTGTATTCGGAGATTCCATTGTTGACGTGGGAAACAATAATTACCTTGTTTCCCTCTCAAAGGCTAATTATCTACCCAATGGCATTGATTTTGGAAGACCAACGGGAAGGTTCACTAATGGAAGAACCATCGTGGACATCATTGGCAAGAATATTTACCACCTTTTTTCCCCGTGTTTCTTAATTTATTATTAATATACTATTATTTGTTTTGTCTGATGAGTTTTTCTAGCTCCACCAGGTCAGGAATTGGGTACCGGTTTCATCCCACCTTATTTGGCACCCTCCACAAATGGACCAGTAGTTCTGAAGGGTGTAAACTATGCCTCTGGTGGAGGTGGAATTCTCAATTTCACTGGAAAAGTCTTTGTGAGTTTCTGCTTCAGTTGCAGTTGTAGTTGTTTAAGATCTAATAATTATCGAGAAATTATTAGTTAGTCCTAGATCATCACCCGTTCCTTATTCCAAATAATATATATTAATCTCCGACCATGCGTATAATAATTTCTTTGGTTATTTCTCTAGTAGAATAATAACAATATGCATGCAAATACATGTCATGGGATTGATAGGGTGGTCGACTGAACTTCGACGCACAGATAGATAATTTTGCAAATACCAGGCAAGACATCATATCCAGCATTGGTGCTCCTGCGGCTCTTAATATACTCAAGAGGGCATTGTTCACCGTGACAATAGGCTCAAACGATTTCATAAATAACTACTTAACACCAGCACTCACATTTTCCGAGCGGAAATCAGCGTCTCCAGAAATCTTTGTGACCACCATGATATCAAAACTCAGAGTTCAGCTCACTGTAATATTTCTCAGCATTATAATTTTATAAAGTCCATTGTTTTGTTTCTAAATATTTCACCTACAAATTTTGGTGTTATGGTTACTAACCTACTATTGTATTAACATTCCACCACATGCAGAGGTTATTCAATCTGGGAGCTAGAAAACTTGTTGTGGCAAATGTGGGGCCTATTGGGTGTATACCAAGCCAGAGGGATGCAAACCCAGGTGCAGGAGATAGCTGTGTTGCTTTCCCCAATCAGCTAGCACAGTTATTTAATTCCCAGTTAAAGGACCTTATTACAGATCTCAACTCAAATCTGGAGGGTGCAGTGTTTGTTTATGCAGATGTCTACCAAATTTTAGAAGACATTCTCCAGAGTTATGTAGCACTTGGTAAGTGTCTATCATAACTGTTTGGCTACTAATCTATCAAAACATTGAATTTGCAAGGTGCTTTTGAACTAATTAGGACACTATTTTGCTATGTGTGGACACGTGTGGCAGGTTTTGATGATGCAGCTTCTGCTTGCTGTCACGTGGCTGGGCGCTTTGGAGGTCTGATCCCCTGTGGTCCTACATCGAGACTTTGCTGGGACCGATCTAAGTATGTGTTTTGGGACCCTTACCATCCTTCTGATGCTGCAAACGTTGTCATCGCTAAGCGTGTCTTAGATGGTGGTTCCAATTATATTTGGCCAAAGAACATTCGCCAACTCTTTCAATCTTAAACCTGTTTCTTCCGGTGACAATGGATGCTTGGAGCAGTCATGACATTTTCTGATTGAAATCACGGGAAAATAACGTATTGATAGATGTCCATAACAATTGAAGCGGAGTGGGTATTTAATCTTTCATGTTATATGGTACGAATCAGGCTTCAGTACAAAGTTTATGAAACAGGTTTTTCTTTATATAATTAGCTTAGTTATAAATTTAAAAATGAGAGAAAAATTATAGGAGTTAACGAAAACCATGAATGAGTGTTAATGTTCAGTTTCATGATCACTTGAAAGTTTATAACAATGGGCAATTTGCTTCATTTGTTTGGGTAGGATATCTTTGCTCCTAGGGAATGACAATGTGTCTCAAACTTGATGCTGGGAGACAATGACATTTGATAAACTAATAAGTGCTATGTCCCGATATGATCAAAGATACTGTGTTACTGATATCTCAAGCCACCAGTTCATAAGCCATCCACCCACTTGCTAGTTGCTGCCCATTCACTATTCACGAATAATGATAATTGAAGACTCTAACGTTACATCGATCCGCGACATATTTTTACAGTATGTTTTTACTAAAAATACTCCATCCTCGTCAAAACTCTTGATATTTAAGGTTAATGTATACTACCATTTAAGAAATACTCTAGTCGTTTTTTTTAATTATCAGATTTAAAAAAAAATTATTTATATTTTTCTGTTGTTTATAAAATTCGAGATCATATTAATTACTCATTTATCAATTATACACTTATTTGTTTTTAATCTTTAATTAATTTATATGTGTATTTATTATGGAGTAGAAAGAAAAAGAAGTAAAATAAAAAAACTCAAAAACTATTTTATTAAAATCAAGAAAAATTATTATATTTTTTGATTTTTACAAAACCTTAGGCAATAGATAAAATGGAAGCGGAAGTAGTATTTAATGTTACTCACCAACCACATGTTTAAGGTCAATGCACACAATAAAATAAATATTTAATATCTATAATGAGAGTAGTTGTTAAATAAATTACAATTGTTAAAAGAGTTTAATAATTATGCATTCATTATGTAAAATAATTTTATATTATTATTGAATCATAAATTATTATTTAAACTGTTTTAAGTTAATTATTATAAGAATCTTGCTAACGGTTGCTTTTAGGACATTGATTAAAAAAGTAAAAGGATGAAATATTTATTATGAAGATCATAAAAACATTGTAAAAAAATTCATGAATAAAATAATATTTAGCATCTCAATAAAAATATTTCACCTTTTAATTCTTTAACCAATATTTTAAGGATATTAGTTAAGATTTTCTTATTTTAAAAATCAACAAATTAATCATATATAATTGAATGATTATGTAAAATATTATACGGTTAAAGTATCATCCTTTTTTTCAAAAAAAAATATTGTATGTAATTTAACAAATAAATAAGTAATATTGTATGTAATTTAAAAAAATAAAAAGATGCAAGTATAATTGACATTGTTTATCACTTTTTTCTGCTTTCCTACAATTTTTATGATAAATATTTTTCTTTTTTAATTTCTTAACCAAATAACCAATATAATAAAGACAAATTTTAGCAAGACAGAGTGTGTTTGGCAAGACTTTTTAGTTTTAAATTTTTTTATTAATTGAAAATTTTATTTTTAGTATTTGGTAAAAAAAATTAATAATTTTTAACATTCATTAAAATACTTTTTTAAGTAATGTCTTTAAAGCACTAAGTTATAACTTTTAATTTTTTATATTTATTTTCTTTTGTTATTAAATATTTATTAGATTTCTTTTTTAATATTTGTATTTAACGTAAAATTTTATTATTTTATCTTTAATTATATTTTTCAAGATATTTTTCATGACACTAAGGATTTTTTTTTTCTAGTGTGGAGCAGTCCTTCTCTTAATGCAGCACCGTGAAAAATGGCAGCACCAACACCGATTCATAAAACCGAGAGGAACGAAACTAAGTATTTTTAGTTCTTTCGCGAGAAAGGAACTGATTAATTTCCCAATTTTGTCTTAATTTTTCCAATTATTCGCTTTATCTGCTCTAGCATCTAATTCTATTATATTGTAACACAGATATGAAATCCTAGGCTACGAAAACGCGAATAAAGCATGAAAAGGCAATTTCCCCCATTGACTATATATAGTGAACATCACAAACAACTATGATTTTGAATTGGTTTTATCATTTTAAATTTTGGCTCATGTTTGAATCTTGATATGCTTACGACGACGGCAAACGACGATGTTGTAAGAGATTTTGAGAACAAAGGGGAGAGGGAGGTTGATGCGACTGTTTTAATCTCATTGTACAGTGTACACGGTGGTCTTTATTGTTGGTGACGAAGTGAGGATGTCGAAGGAGTGGAAGGAAAGCTACGAAGAAGATGAGTAAAAAATCTGATACAGACGGTGTACTGTATAACCATGTGCACAAAATTAATCCTATGGTATATAAAAGTGATCCACAACAAATCACTTACACAACTAGTCCACCTTTTGGAATAAAATAGTTTTTCAATTTTTAATTATTATTGAAATATTTTTTTAATTATTTTTTATATTAAATTAAAAGTTCTAAAAAGAATTCTATAATTTTAATAAAAAAAAACTTTAAATAACAATTATGACTTATACACAAAGTGACTATCAACTCCACATATACCATAAACATTATGAAAAGTAATTTTAAGAAAAAAGAGTGGCAATCCAGTCCACAGTTGCCCTGGCCCATGATTTGAGGCATCAAAGTTGGATACAGGATAATTACCTGACACGTCATTTCGTTGTCCGATAATCCCTTCACGTCACGCACTTCAAGTCAATACTCCATCCTCAGAAAACGACCCCCCCTCGGTCCTTCAAAAGCCCATTTCATGCTAATCAATCCAATGCAGTAAACGCTATCTATCGAAGCTTGCAAGATCGATTCTGGTCGAACATGGATGGGAAATCGCCGGAGAAACTAATACTGGTGAACCGCCAGCCAAACGGCGTCGCACTGGTGACGATTAACCGTCCCGGTTCCCTTAACTCGCTGACCCGGCCCATGATGGTGGACCTGGCCCAGGCTTTCAAGAGCCTCGACCGGGACGAGTTGGTGCGGGTCATTATATTAACCGGGTCGGGCCGGTCATTCTGTTCGGGCGTGGATCTCACGGCCGCAGAGGACGTGTTCAAGGGCGATGTGAAGGACCCGGAGAGCGATCCGGTGGTGCAAATGGAGCTCTGCCGCAAGCCAATTATCGGAGCCATCAGAGGATTCGCTGTCACTGCTGGCTTCGAAATTGCCCTCGCCTGTGACATCTTGGTTGCTGCCAAGGGATCTAAGTTCATGGACACTCATGCTAGGTTCGTTCCTTTTCCCCTAAAGAAATCAACTCTTAAATTATTTAATTATTAGGGTAATTAGATCGACTCTAATATCATTTTAGAGTTTGGTTTGGTTTGGTTTGGCTCTAATACCAGTAGAATTAAGCTATAACTAATAAGATGAGAGTTGCTCCACTTATGTACGTTGTTTTGTCCATATCACCGGATCTCCAATATCATCTGACATATAATTTTCTGTTTTTATAGCGTGTTATTGTTGCAGATTTGGGATATTTCCTTTTTCAAAAAGATCAACGATCATTAACATAGACTTTGATAACCATTTTAGAATTTGGGTTTGTAGGATTAATTATTTGCAGGATATATCTGATACAGCTAACAATAATTTAATTATGAGAGTAATTAGGATAGATTCTAATATCATTTCAGAGTTTGGTTTGTTTTGGTTTGGCTCTGATACCATTAGGATTAAGCTAACTTGAGAATTGTTTCATTTATATACACTATTTTGACAATATCACAGGATCTCCAACATTATTATTGGATATATAATTTTCTGTTCTAATAGTGTGGTATCGATGCAGGTTTGGGATATTTCCTTCGTGGGGTTTGTCTCAGAAGCTTTCGCGCATCATAGGGGCCAATAAAGCCCGCGAGGTATCTCTCTCAGCCACACCTTTGACTGCAGAGGTAGCTGAGAAGTTGGGTTTCGTGAACTATGTTGTTGAAGAGGGTGAATTGTTGAAGAAAAGCAGGGAAATTGCGGATGCCATTGTGAAAAATAACCAAGACTTGGTGTTGAGGTACAAGGCGGTCATCAATGATGGCCTCAAGCTGGATCTTGGCCGTGCACTTTCCCTTGAAAAGGTGAGCATTATGTAGAACTTCTGTGTCTATAATTGCATAACATGAATTGAATGAGACAGGTTGGTTTGGTTCTCTGGTCTAGGCCCACCATAACAACGATGTCTGTCTCTGTCATAACATGTTGAATGATACTTAGAATAATGTTGGATGATAGGCTAAAAGAATAGAAAATAATGTGCTTGGGATAGAAATTAAATTTATCAGCAGGTGTGTGGGGTGCAGCCATTAATTACTGTTCCCTGTTGTTGATAGAAATGCAGAGAACATAAGAGCAAAACCTCAAAAGTCTAAAATCTATACTCTGTGTATGTTTATACTATGCATAAACTTTATAGCAGTAACATCATTAAAAATCTTCTTGTTAGAATTAGAAAAAAATAGTCTCAGTAAGATAAATGTTGATCACATTAGCTCCCCTTATAATGTAGGAAATTTTGTTTGAGATCTTGAACAAGCATTTAATTGGCCAAATTTGCCTGTCTATCCTAAGTCAAATTAGTTTGCAATCCTTGGAATTAATTTGTCTTAATGAAATTCTATCAATGGACCTCAGACTAAAGTGGAATTTTCGGCAACCGGAGATTAATATTTTGTACCTTTCTAATTATTGGAAACTAATAGAGAAAAGTTGTGTTAAACTGAAATTCTATCTGGCGATTGCTTTCTTTACTGTCTCTTTGCAACTATTTCTTTCCTTAATGTGTCTGTCACTTTGTATTATCTATTTCATTTTAGTCTTCTTTGTGATCTGTAATCCTTTCTTGGGTTGGACACTCCAAATCATCTTACAAATTCTCTACCTGTGTATGAAATTTAGGAGAGGGCTCATAATTATTATAATGGAATGACGAAGGAGCAATTCAGGAAGATGCAGGAATTCATAGCTGGTCGAAGTTCCAAGAAACAGTCCAAATTGTAGGTTCTTTATTTTCGCCGATCTCTCGTGCTGTAAATGTGTATATGTTTGCTTCCCAAATTTGAGTTTTTACGAGAGCTATTCCATACAAAATCTGCCAACCTTGGCTTTTAATAATGAATTATATAAATGATAGCAGTTCCTCGTTGTCAAAATTCAAAATTAATGTTATGAATTATTTCTGGTTTTTTATACCTAAGTATGTTTGTATTAGCGCTTTTAAATATGGAAATTCTATTAGTCCCTTGGATTGTATTGAACTCTTAGATTGTGTTTGGGTTAGGGGATAAAAATAGAAGATCTTTTTTATAATTAAAATAGAAAGTAAAAAAAATGTAAGTTTCACATAAAAAATACAATTTTTTTTAATATTTATCTTCTTCCTCCCTCACCCAAATATAGTCTTATTTCAATCTTGAGTCCATTACAGGCTGACTTCGGACCGTAGGTCCAATACTTAATTCATAGGCCAATCTCAGGTTCAATTACGGTTTATGAGCCAAATTCGAACTCTAGGTCGAGTACTTAGTTCTTGTGCCCAATTGTGATGTAGGATTGTTTTCAACTATTAACAAACTCTTAAAAACTTATTAAAATTCTAGTTAGAGAAAAGGAAAAGGTAGATTGAAAGAGATTGATTGAGAGAGATTTTTTTTTTTGTAGAAGTACTATATAAAATACACTTTCAAATAAGAGAAGAGAGAAAATTAAAAATGTCAAATTAAAGTAGTCTCAAGCACACTTAGCCGTTGCTGTATAGATTTAGGTTGATTCGGTACGTGAAGGAGTGGAAATGCAACATTGGAGGGTGTTTAGGGTAATCAGAGGGGAACCCTATGTCGAAAAAGAAGAGAACATCGTGGTACGGTGTGCCCGCGGCACCTACGATCAATGCGTCGCTCAAAGACCTGCACGTATATGGAATCGGGTAAGTTCTGCTCCAGGATTTTCCACTCTTTCATGATGGTGCGGTACACTTCACTCTTTGAACTGTTGAAGCATTCTCCATTATTTGAACCCAGAAAGGGTAAGCGACTCTCAAACATTGTTGCTCAGAATAACCTTATTTAATACTTTTACTCCTATCATGTATTTATTCCACATCCGAGGGACGATTTAAACATTTTTTCTTCTTATATCTATTTTTATTCTTTACAATTTAGTATTTTTCTATTTTTCGTTCTTATAGATTTTTTTAATCCTAACAAATTATATTTATTTTATTTTATATATTTATAACGTTTTAGATAACATTTTTAATTTTTAAAATACTATCTAAATTGCTTTAAAGATTAAAAATAAAACAAACATAATTCATAATGATTAAAAAAAATAAATTATAAGGATTAAAATATTATCTATTTTTTTTAAACTGATAGTATAATAGAAAGGGATTTTTCATGATACCTTGCTTAGCTGGCGTCGGCTGTATATATTAACTTTGCAATGTCACAGTATTGCTAACCATCAGTTATAACGCAATGAGAATATATACATATAATAGGACAAGTAATTAATGAAATAAACTCTCTCGTTGAAGTAGGATTTTCTTAAGAATAAAATAAATAAATTTTAAACTTCAGGTTCATTAATAGAAAATTTATTTATTATTAACTTTTACAAGGTAAAGAGGCCTCAAATGTTGACAAGAAGTTCATATATATTTGCATAAAAGACCTCCTATATCTCTATCACATTAAAAATATCTTAAATTTTGTTTTATGCTTACTTATTATTGGACTGACCCATGAATTAAAAGAAGTGTGTACTGTTATCCGGTAAGACTTGCTATATTTTGTGCCACAGCCATGTTAAGAAATTTTTTAATTTAACCCAAAAATATTATTTTATAAAAAAATCTGATTCATACAAATTTGATAAAAATAATATTTACAGTAATAAAGTACTATTATTTTATTTTATGTTTCGTTTTGACTGAATGTATTTTCTACATAAGATAATTTTATTAAAACCGAGTAGGATCACTGTAAAAAATAACGTTCTCTTTTTTAATATTTAATACAAGTGAATATTCAAGATTTAAATTCAAATTTTTTTTAATTAAGTTTAAATTTCTCAATACTCAAGATTTAAACTCAAAATTTCTAATTAAGTTTAAAAAATCTCACGTCAATTATAATTAATCCACGTGCTCAGGTTTCAGTGGCTTGAATTTCTTTACTGAAAAATGTGTGCGTTAATTTTGGTACAAATTTAAGTGACTTGGCAATTAATAAACGAAATCTCTGTTGACATGTTTTTTCAACTTTTTTATAAACGAGTTTCTAATGTCTACCAAACTCTTTTATCAATCGGTTTGAGCTTGTAGGGTGAGAGATGTATTTCATTTCCATTCTCTAATGCCTAAGCGTGATCTATACTTGCACGATATAAACATTTCATCCACATCCGAATGAATCCTTAATTAATAATGAGACAAAGTTAAAAAAAATCAATAAAGAAATTAAGCGTTTAATTTAGGTGAAATTAATAAGAATCTAACATAAATAAATAGAGGAATTATTAAATATTCAGATAAGAATTATAATACAAATACGCAAATAAGTAGAAAATTAACGCGAATTATTTCAACGTGATCTCAAGTTTAAGTATTGAATATGAATTTGCTTTAAATATCATAGGTAAGATTAAATAATTTTACCGACTCAAGTAAAATTGTCTCTAATACATAATACATAAAGTCTATAAGAAAATTAATATATTTTTTAACAATCAACCTATATCTAATATAAAAAGACTAAAAAAATAAAAAAGGTGGCAAGAGATTCTTAATACGAAGATAATTCTAAAACTTCAAAAATTCAATATAAGACTAAAATTTAGCAAAACATATATTAATTCATACAATAATAGCGGTGATATAATTTATTAAGATGATATTTGCAATGTATATTTCAGTAAATTAACATCAGAAACATTTTTCATTATTTTTTTAAAATATTGTAGATTTGTAGAGGACATATTTAAGATTAATTTTATGTGATAGTGAGATGAGTAATAAATTTGAAGCAGCTACTCTCCTTTTATGAAAACATATATTTTAAAAAAACAATTTACATCAACATCAACAACACTTTTAATTCAAATTAATTGAGATAGATAATAGATGAAGCCAAATTAAAAAAAAAGAAGAGAAAAATGATAAAGAGTAAAATAGTTAAAGAATTATCCAGAACATAAAGATAAAAAAGAGTCTAACCCTCCACTAAAATTATAATTTTCATTACATTCTAAATAACTTTTTGTTTAACTATCTTTCTCATATAAATTCTAGCTTTTGATTAAGGGTGTTCGCGGATCGATTCGGATCGGTTTTGGCCAAATTTAGGATCCAACCCCATCAAATTTGATCGGTTCGATTCGGTTCGATTTTCAGAAAAAAAAATTGAAACCCAACCCAACCCAACCCGTTCATGAACAGTTCGGTTCGGTTCGGATCACCGGGTTACCCATTTAATTTTTTTTTAGAACTACTATTTTATCACGATTCTTTCAAATATCTCATACAATTAACACAATATTATCAAATGTATGAAAGTAGTAAAATTGATTCATTTAATACCATCAACATAATATTATAAAATAGACTTATAATAAAAATTAAAACAAAAGATTTGTGAACAATATTTACTATAATAGTCTACCCTTACACAACAATTATCCCAGTTGGTATCCTTGTTACCCAGCAAAAAGCTCTAGTCTAAATTCACCAAGAATAGAGATAGACTGATATCCTTGTTTCTCAATCAGACTGGTATCCTAGTTTCCCAGCCAGAAGTTGCGTGTCTCAATTCATCAAGAACAGAGACAAAACTGGTATCCTAGTTCCCATCTGCGACCTTTTTCAAAGTCAAGAAGAAGAATACAATAAAATAGTTACATTTACGCTTATATTCCTTAAGCAAATATGTATCTTTAAATCAGTTGAAGAATCAAACTTGTCAAACGTTTCTATATGATCTCACAACAATTCTCTCAATGATGCAAACATAAACTCTCTAATACTCTACTATTATTTGGAATGGAATGCATACATGAACACCAAAATATGTTTCTATTTATACTAATTTAAAGATATGATTTTAACCAATTTTTGAATGCAATCCTAAATATATTCTATCATATTATCCAATGTAATCTTAAAGATATTCTATTATATTATGCAATGCAATCTTAAAAATATTCTATCCTATTTTTTAATTCAATATAAAAAATATCCTATCTTATTTTTGAATGCAATCTTAACCATTTATAATATCTTACCTTTTTTTTATTGTCAAATTATTTTTTTTTTAATTTTTAATATATATATATATATATAAATAATAAAATTTATATTATTATTACGGGTTCACGGATCGGGTCATCGGATCAACGGATCTGTAAATCTAAACCCGTGACCCAATCCATACATGAATGGTTTTGATCGGTTCGGTTCGGTTTTGACCCAAATATATAAATGACCCAACCCAAACTGTTCAGACCGGTTCGGATCGGTTCGGGTTCACGGGTGACCCGTACCCGTGAACACCCCTACTTTTGATAATAAATTTTTATTATTTTAAATAAATTATTTAATAATTACAAAATATAAGTTTACTTTTTCATTGTCATTGTTTATAAATATTAGAAGTTATTCATATATAAACATAAATTATGCATTAAGCATGAATGAGTAATCAATATTTAATATCATATAATAACTTTAGATATTGTGACTTTTAAATATTTCACTAATAATTACCTTAAACTCTTTTAATAACGTTGTAACAATAAAATATTTGAAATCGGTTCCTAATATCTTGGTTGTGAAAAGAGTTGTGTTTTGTTTGTTAAGCAGTTTGTTTTACCAACTAATCACACCTTATAAGAGTTTGATAGGCATTAATTAAAAACACACTCATCAGGAAGTTGAGAAAACCTACAATCACACGTTACAAGCTCCCCTGAAGTAGTGGGTCTAGTTCTCACTTCTCAGTCCTCCATTGAAGTTTCAATTCCATTAAGAAACTATATCATTACAAAAATAAAAAGAACCAAAATATAAAATAAAAAGAAGCCATAGGTTTATTTTTAAGCACTTTCAAGACGACTTTTGTTGTCCTCGTTTTTCTTCAATCCGAAAGCCTTTTTGATCTTTTCCATGACCTTCTTGAAGATTCCACAGCTTATGTTTTCGGAATGCTTACTCTCGAGCTCCAAGTGTTCGACGAAACCCTCCAAAGAAGCTCCATTCATTCGAAATGCTTGAAGAAGTTGAGGGTAAAACGCTATCATCTGCTTTTTAAAACTCCGTGAAACATGTAGCTTTGACGAAGAAGAAGACGGATGCAAGTCAAAAGAGTAATACCCAACCGTCACGCGCCCATTCGTGTACTCGCTGCATGCCGAGAGAATCCGAAACGCGCGCTCGCGAAAATGGGCACTGACAAATGCTTCAAAGTTTAAGGGAGGTCTCCGAAGCAGATGAAAGGAGGTGCTGCAAGTAATAAGAAACACGTTCTCGTTGTAGGCACGTGACCTCCAGTCGGAGAACACAATACCAGGCTCGTTATAATATGGCTTATTGTTCAGAACGAGTGCTTGGATAGAAAGCAACACTTGGAGCATCGTGGAGCCAGATGGATCCCACTTCTCACTCTTTTTCCCTAGCCACGTGTTCAGAAGGCTCAAGCACACTCTGCCGGAAGAGTAGAGATTTGGGTTGTGTCGGTAGCCGAACGAGTGGTAATGCAGCTTTGGGGGATTTTTCGGGTACTCGGGAGGAAAAGCAATGTCGAAGAAGAAGAGACCATCGTGATACGGTGTGCCGGCGGCACCTACGATCGCGGCTCTCATTAGATCAATGCGTTGTTCGTAGACCCGTACGTATATGGAATCGGGTAAGTTCTGCTCCAGGATTTTCCACTCTTTCATGATGGTGCGGTACACTTCACTCTTTGAATCTGTGAAGCATTTTCCTTTATTTGAACCCAGAAACTGGTGATCTACATCATCTGAAACCACGTCAAAGTGCGCGAACCCGTTCGTATTTTCCATGTTGTTAAATTTTTGAGATGGCTATGCAATCAATTCAATAGAATTGAAACGCCAATGGTGAGAAAGAACCAGGTTTTTTCCACGCTTTGACGATTGAGGATTGTACGTCCAATATATATATATATATATATATATATATATATATATATATAT
>CM023947.1:2970422-3033780 GCA_013407115.1 Glycine latifolia
ATATTATTGTTTTATTTAATATATTTTCAATAAATTTTATTTCATTCAGTTTTTTATATTGTTTTATTTAAATGAAATTTTTTAACATAGGATTGGTTAAAATATTTTTTATTTTCAAGATATATTTTTTATTTTTTTGGTTATTAAAATATATATTTTCTAAATTTAAATAAAACAAATATATTTTAATATAGGATTGTTTTATTTAATATATTTTCAACAAATTTTATTTCAGTAAATTTTTTTATATGATTTTATTTCAATAATTTTCTTATATTATTTTATTTAATATATTTTCTAAATTTTTTATATGATTTTATTATTTAAAAAAAAAGAAGACCATGGCTGAATTGATCTCTTTTTCGACTTCGCATTCCCACACGATTACCCTACCCACCCTCCAGAGGTCCATTACCGCTCCTACCGGTTATCCATCATCCCCAACCTATACAACAACGGCCACGTGTGCTTGAGCCTCATCAAATAATGCAACGCTACTTGAAGATGGAAACGAGTAATGTGTGGTCCAAAAATATGGGGCATGTTACTAACAGAAAGTACAGGGTTATTGTGAGCAAGGTGATTGGGAAGATAAGGAAGCTTTATGCTTCAAAGTTTAAGGCTAAAAATTCGTGAATGGTGATCAAAGTAAAAAAACCCAATTATAAGTCTTGGATTAAAATCAAAGGGTAATAATTTGAACACCCTCGTATATTATAAATATGGGTATAAATGAGCCAAAACGAGGTCAGCACTAGAAATTCAATTTTGAATTATGAAAGAAAATAAGTGATTCAAACTTGACTTATTTATTTAAATGAACATAATTAAAAGTTTTGGTTTGATTTGTATACAAAAATAAAGTTTGAAATGGTTTTTAATTTGTGAATTTTTTTAAATATCTTTTAACTTTGTCAATTTAACACTTAAGAAAATAGTTTAATACTAAATAATAATCTTCAAATAAAAATGTTTGTTAAACATGTGATACTATAAGTCTATATATGTAATTCTAATTTTTTATGATATATATATGAACGAGCTAATGATGTCAAGCTTGTAAATAATTAAGTCTAATATCAAGTTTGAATTTGTTTATTTAAATAAACAAACAAGTTTAATTGAGTATTTAACTATCCAAACTCAAATAGTTTATAAATAATTTGGTTCATTTATATCCATTATTACAAACACATATTTCACAAATAGCATGTTTATAAAAAAACATTACTTAATGAATACACAAATATCCATTTACATTAAACATTTCATGATACTTCTCATTTTTTATATCTCTTTTCCTATCACATATAAACTCTATTATACTTATATTCTAGTTGTCTCATACCATAATGGGTGTTTCATCTGATATTTTTCTGTTACACCTTTTTAAATAATAAAGGACTAGATTCTAAAATAAAGATAAAGAACGATTTTTTACTTTTTAAAAAATAAAGATAAGGGACCAACAAAATAATTTAGCCAATAAATAAAGCAAATAAAGTAAAGCAAGGGTGCGTCAATAACATCAATAACAAAATGGGAGGTGCGAATAAAAAATTCCCTTGGCCTCTTGCTATGACTTGAGAAGCCCAATGAAATTCAAGTATCGTCCTCAATAAATTGGGATCTCAATCCGCGGAAAATAAAATAGAAACCAGGAATAAGAAGAAAAATGTTCTTGAGATTATAGCTACTTTAAAGTTTTGCTTAAACTGATTTTCTAATTGGTTAAAGCTTTAAAAAAATTGCATTAACTGAACGTGAAAATTTAACGTCGTAGTTACGCGGTTAAGATTTTTTTTCACGCTTATATTCAAAACAGCCCTATAAATCCCCGTAGATTATCCTATATAAAAGTACAAACCCTTTTCTTGGGAGAAGGTATAATCCTTTTCCAAAATCAAAGTGCATTTAAGGCCTGTTTGGATGTTAATTTTTCTAGAAGTACTTCTAAAAGAGAAAAGTAAAAATAAAAAAATAAAATGAGTTTTTCCATAAGTTAAAATAAGTATTCCATTAGCTAATTTGTAGATGTCATCTCATTTTTTAGAGAAGTTACATTGGTGAGCTTCTACAAATTAGCTAATGGAGAACTTATTTTTACTTATAGAGAAACTCATCTCATCTTTTTGCTCTTATTTTCTTCTTCTAGAAGTACTTCTAGAGAAATTTACCCAAACTGACCCTTAAATAAATTTCCCCTTTTGATTTTCACCCTAGTTAGCTTTTCAACATATCGAGCGAATTGGTTAAAAGTGACCCAGAGCAACGATATTCTAAGCATGTTATTGTGTTTGGTAGGAAAAGAAAAAGATGTGGAAAATATCATGAATGAAAATAGGAAAGGGACGATTAGAGTGAACAAAAATAAATGACAATTTTTCATGTCTTCTTTTATTTTCTCTCCCTTTTTTTCATTTCTTTTATATTTCAATGTGCTACCAAAGAAAGAGAAAATTTACATGTTTTTAAAGTATTCCAAGATATGAGTATGTGGTTTTTGTGTAACTAGCTTGGTACCCTGTACTTTACACGATATTAAATTCATTTTTTATAATTTATATAAGTAATATTTTATATTATTTTGAATTTTTAATATATAATTAATAATTAATTATTTAGTTTAAATTTTAATAAATATATGTCAATAAATATTTAAATATATTTGTATGTTCCAAAAAATTATTATTATAGGAGGTGTTGTCCTCATTAGAATCTCTTTTATTTTAATGATATTTTTATAATTTCTTTAAAAAAATTATTTAATTTATTGTTTTAACGTAATTTTTGGTAGGATGCATCTAGTGACTTTGTGAATAACTAATTTTTGTCAAAAGGTTGTCCATGTGATAAAACCTTCGTTCAAAGATAACATTATAATTGACTAAGTCATTGAACACAATTAATTAATATATTGAAATTAAAGTTAAATCGTTTGGATAATATTCAAATTTGATACTTGTTAAAATTAATTATTTATCAAAATTGAACTTCAAATCAGTCATGATCTCTTTCCTCTAATGAATTAAAGGGTTAAGAAAAAAAATAACATTATAACTATTTTATGCAATGTTATAGAAAAAAAAACACAAATCAATAACTAAAGGAAGCAAAGAAAGTCAAAATAAAATGAAATGAGAAAATTTGTTATCAAATAAGAAATGAGAACAAGAAGAAATAAAATGTATTAAAAATAAAAATATAATAATGCAAAATTCTCATCCATTCACACTTATATATAAATATAAATATAAATATTATTTAATATAAAATATATTGAATATATATTTTTGAATCAATCAGTTAATATATTTATCATATCAATTAATATAATATTTAATGCAATTATTAAGAGGATGATAAATAAAATCTTTAATTATTAATTAGTTTGAATAAATCAATATATATATATATATATATATATATATATCATATCATATCAATTAATTTAAGATTTAATGTAATGATTAAATCAATTTAATATAGTAAAATAAATATAAAATTTGTATGAATTAATTGAATTGTTTGGAGGAAATAAATATAAGTTATGTGTAATATTCTATGGCCACCGAACATGATCAGACAAGTGGTGCATGCGTAACAAGTGGGGACTTGGCTTCCAATATCTTCCATTTCTTGTGCTTTCAGTGCTTCTCTCCACGACATCAACATTGATGATGGCATCGTGTCTGAAATTTCAGTTAGCTAGCTAGAATTAATCTTGCCATTGATGTAAACTGAACCACCCTACAAACCCAGCTCCCGTTAAGAAACATTTCCAACCTAAGCATATTACTATTAGGCCTACGTTTTGCAAGCATTTTCCTTCTGTTGGTAACATTTATAATACAGCATGTACTCAAACTGATCCCATATATATACAGTGATCATATAATATTCCTAGCTTGTACTTGGGTTCTAATTCTAATGAAGGCTTATTCAGGTTTAGACTGTTGTGATTCTTTAGACTTGCTAGTGCATGCTTGTGGATGGACAATATATTAATTAAAGAAAATTTGGTTTTAAAATGCTTAATTATACGTCTATTTAATTTTAAAATTTGGTGAATTATCATTATATTGTATTTTAATTAAATTTGAAATACTTAGCACTTTTTTAATTTAAACCATTTATTTTACGTACTAAGATGTTAGTTGACATACGGGGTGTTTGGTTCGTGGTGGAAATATGAAAAAGCTGTCACGATCTAACGTGGCTTTCAATTTACAGTGAATTTGAAGTTTTGAACACAATCACTTTCTAATGCGCCCCGCTTAAACATAGTTGTTAGTTTCTATAGGGGCTTCTAGTTGGGCCTTTTGCCCTTCGCATGCACACACTAAAAAAAAAGGTTTTCAATGTAATAAATAATTTTTCTATTACCAATTTAACGAATTCTTTTTTCTCACCTAGTGTATAAAATGTAAAATTTAGTTTTTAATATTTATGGTTTACTGATTTATATTCAATAAGCTATAATTTAAAAGATGTAATACGATTCACATAATAATTGTTTAATAATAAAAAACGTGTTAATATATAAAATAAAAGGTGTTAAATAACATCTTGCTATAACATATTTTAAAAATAAACTTACTATAAATGGATCTTATCTATAGCAATTGGCAATACATCTAACTGATAGTTTCAACCCAATTGTATTATCCCGTATGTTTTTCATGCTTTTTTTTTAGAAAACTTATGACTTTTTATACGTTAAATGATATAACTTTTTATATATTTTACAAAACTTCTTAACTTTTAATACTTTATAAAAACATATTAAATAAAAAAGTAAATGTATTAAATGCCTTAGAAACATAAAAAAAAAACGTAATACTTATTACCATACAAAATAAGTAAGAAAATTAATATAAAAATATTGTTAGAAGATTTAAAATTGTTTTTGCATGTGCAGAGAGAAGTGAATATATTCGATGCATTGTCCTGCGTACTCTGACACCGTAACAAGCCAAGGAAAGCGGAATGCCGAAATCCCATGTAGAATCCGTAGTGCTAAATGTTCAAATGAAAGACAAAATTTTGATGTAGAATTTAATTTCATTTAACACATAACTACATTAAACAGAATGATAACCCTAAATCAATTTACGTCTAATCCTTGTTTAGTTGTTCGCATAAAACTTATGTTCTTGATAGAGGGACAAAGGCAAGTGCGTCTTTGTCCCTTTTTTTTTGTTTTGATGATTAATAACCGGTCATTATCTCATGATATGTCGATTACCTTATACTATGAGTCTAGGACTAGAAAAGAAATCATAATTTTTGCCCCGATTAAATTTAAAGGAAATCTAATAATTAAAACAAAGAAAAGGAAAAAAAAAAGACTTGGGATATGTATAGTAAGTATCCCTTATTCCAATAGAGTTACTGATATGATCCGGCTATTAGTTAGTCATATATATTTATATTATTGTTTCATCTGCAGAAATCAACTTTAGGTATTAAAGAATTTATAATAATTAATGTACACTATTCAATAAACGGAGTTAATTAAACTTTTTTGATATATTAATTAATTGTTTGATATTAGTTGAATAGTTGTATTTAATTATGCCTAACGCTATTAGCTACTGATATAAATTCAATCCATTTGTGTATTCAATTTCACTCAGTTTAATTTCAAATGTATTTTGAGTTTTTCTATCGAAATGTCTCGCATATAGACAAATAGATAAGTTATTTTGCTTGTGAGCTTCTTGCACTAGCCCACTTAATTTTCTCTCACTCTGTATATCTCTCATGCATTTGATGTACATAATTTGTTTTCTATAGTTAAATGTTATCTTAGGCATACAGGGAGAGAGAAATAATTAACGTCTATTTCTCAATTCTCTGTTACTATAAGATCATAGTATTAATAGAATACTCACTTTCACGAAGGATTTGTGCATCATTTCTCATTTACTAGCTAGAAAAAAAAAATTCCTAATATTATCAATTTATATGGTTATTATAAAACTAATGTAGTGAATGAGGTGGTAATTGTGGTTATGTAATGTTATAACTTTTGATGATATTCAAAAGTAAATAATAGAATAATGAAAACAAAATAACATGAAGAATTTTGAACATAAATAAGTTAAATAATTAGAAGATTCAAGACTTAGGATAAATTGTTAAAAAGTTTTTTTAAAAATATATTTGGTCATTTGATTAATTTAAATCAAGTCTTTCAATTTCTTTTAAAAGCGTTAAAATTATTTTTTAAGTTCTGAAATCAATATAATCAATTATCATATCATGTAATTGATTACCAATAATTTAAAATTTAAAATAAAATTTAGAAATTTGAAATTGCACCAAAAATGTGTTTTTAAGAGTTATATCTTTTGGGAATGATTCTTAACCATTACAAGAATTTTACTTATAAATATTCATTATTTTAACACATTTAAAATATGATGAAAAACTTTTAAAAATATCTTATTAACAATTATTCTCATTCATCAAGTTTTTGATAAATTTTTTTTGATCAAATACACTTATTATTGAGAAACTTTATAGTGTTTCAATTTATAATATTTTTCTAAATCAAAGAGTGAATTTTTATATTTTTTGTTTAAACTTTTGAAAAGGGTGAGAGATCCCTTGTAAGAATAAGAATGTGATATTTCTTAATTCTTGAGAAACTCAAACCGATGATGGATCCTAATGTGTAAAAATGTTACGTGGCTGTAAATGATTTGAAAAGATTAGTGAAACTCTTAAGGAGGTTACTTGAAGACTAAATGTAGACAAAAAATAATCAAATCCAATATAAATTGAATTTGTAATTATCTCTTCTTTTATCTCTTTACTTTTATTGTAAAATTACAGTATTAATTTATATTGGTAAGGGCCTTAATTATTTGTTTTTTCTCTTTTTAATCAAAATTTTAATACATTATTATATTTATCATATAAAAAGGAATTAGAGTGTATTAAAATAAAGTTTATAAACTCAAGTCACTTTTGATAATAGTAACATTTTTTTTATATTGGGACAAACATACTAACTCAATTATAGCTATAATTTTTAAAAATAAAACTGCAATGGTCATATTAAGAACCAATGTGAAAAGTAATTTCTAAATTAGTTCTTTATATATCAATCAATCTAAAATGTGGATGCCTTCAAAACTTTATAGATCGTGTACATAGAGGTATATGCAAAATATACTATAGATTGATTATTCGTATAATCAATTTAAAATGTTAACGTCTTTTTCATATATTAAAAATTTTGACAAAATTTTCTAAGTTGGTTGTATTAAAAATTGGTATCTACATCAATTCTTATATACTCGTTTAGAAAACTCGTTATAAGTTTTTAAGTTGTAGTAATGTGTTAATATTTTAACTCTCGCTCCATTTTTCAAACTCTTCTAATTTATGTATGACTTTAGTCCGTACTTTCTTATTATATAAATATTGTTTTCATTTTCTAAATATGTGTTTCTTTATCAATGTATTCATCTTTTATTTAAACTCTAGCCTTGTGTTCACTCCTTTATGAGGTAACTATGTTCTTCATCTCTATCTTGTTACTTCTTTTTCTTTTGAAGGATTCTTGCATACATTTTCAAATAAAACCTAGTAAGACAATGTTTTAAAGGGTCTCTTTAGGAGTAAGATTTTCTACAAATACTTATATTAAAAAAAAAGAATTTCTTTATAAATTAAAATTAGTTTTTCATTAATTAATTTATTAAAATTATTTTATATAATTTCTCTAATATATGAAAAGACATTTATAAATAAACTAATAGAAAACTAATATTAACTCATAAAAAATTTTATTTCATTTTTTTTTTCTAAAAAATACTTTTAAAGAAATTTATCCACACAAACCATTATACTTAAACAATCTTATACTTCTTTTTTTGTTGCCATCAAAACTAAATGCTAGATCATCTCAGATTTAATAAAACAATTGTTTCCACAAACAACAACAAAAGACCACGAATATTTTCTCTCTCTCCCTTTTCTTTTTATTACATGATCACATATGAAAAAATGCTTATATATTTTGGGACGGAGATATCACAATATTAGTTAAATATTTTTATTTTTCTCAATTCAATTAATGAACGAGGATATTCATTTTCTATTCTCTATTCAGCAACACTTATTAGTGCTGAAAAAAGGGTAGGATGCGCCTCCTTTTGTAGGCAAAATAAATCTTAAAAAATAGTAATAAAAAAACAAAAATATAAGTACAAGGAAAAAAGAACCACAAATAAAAGTTTGAGTATTCATATAGTTTCAAAAAGGAAAAAAAAGTAATATATTTTTTCAATTTGATTTTATTAAAAAAATAGTTTAACTTGTTTTACTTTTTTATTATTAAAAAGTAATGTATATTTTTAAGTTAGATGTTATTATTACTATATTCATAATATCGTAAAATTGTTACAAAATTATTGCAAATTACTTCTCCAAGGCCTCTTCTATAAGAAAAAAAACTCATTAGATTTTGGTCTTAAATATAAGTAAATTATAATTATTTTATTATCTTATGTACTATAGTCAAAATATATTTTATTTAATATGTGATTTGTGTTTGAAATCAAATTCTAAATGATAGTTTATAAAAAAATATTTTTTACATGGAATTGAAAAAATTTAATAAATTAATTTCCTTAATAAATATGTAATTATTTTTTTTCACAAAAAAAAGACCATAAAAATTAATATCATAACAACAACAAAATAAAAATCATCCGTACAAAAAAAACACTCAAAGTTTATCAATTTTTTTTGCACATAATAATTTATTTCAAAATTACTTACATTAAATTGAAAAAGTACTCAGATAAATATATCAAATTAAGATTAAGAAAATATAAAGAAAAAGATATATTTAATTCAGAAATCAAAATAAAATGCTGAAAACATGCTGAGCGAAAATTCTCCCCAAAGACAAGAAACTGAAGAAGGTGATTGTCCCAACTATCAATTTTGGTGTTTTTGAAAAAGGAAAAACGGGAAGGCATTGAAAATAACATCAGCAAACAGAGTCTTCCCCACACCATCCTCTCCCCACAAGAGAATAAGCCCGTTCATGTTCCTCTACCACCGAACACACCCCGCCACCACCTCTCGCTAACGTGCGCCCCTTCCTTATCCTGCGCTTCGACACCCCTTCTTTCTTTTTTACTTTTTCCCTTATTCCCCTTCCTTCATAAGCTCCGCGTTATCTCTCTCTCTCTCTCTCTCTCTCGGATCGGAGCGAGACTGGTGGTTCCGGCGTTGGGGGCGTTGGGGGCGTTAGGGTTAGGGTTTCCGAGAGATGTGGTATGCTCCAGGCATTGATGAATCTGTTCTCGCTGTGTGGGAAGCCGTTTGGCCGCGATGCTGATCGAATCGATTCCATCGGAGTTATCGGAAGAGAAGGCAAAGACGGCTTGCTCTGGTTCCGCGACGTCGGAAAATATGGCTCCGGCGATTTCTCCATGGCCGTCGTTCAGGCCAATCAGGTTCTCGAAGACCAGAGCCAGATCGAGTCTGGTCCTCTCGGCACCTTCGTCGGCATCTACGACGGTCACGGAGGACCCGACGCATCAAGATACGTTTGCGATCACTTGTTTCGCCATTTTCAAGGTTCTTCATTCGGAAAACCCCACTTTATACCCACAGTTTCGTTTTTATTTATTTATTTACTTTCACGGTTGTTGTGGTGTGGATTTAATGTGGCCACGTTTTTAGCTTGATCGTATCCTCATGAATCACGAGTAGCAGTAGTATTAGTAGTAACTGTTACCAGTGGTTTTCATCAATTCGCTTTTCGTGAACCTTTTTTAAAAGTACTTTTTATACTTTTATTTTTCTTATTGGTCTTTTGAGTCAGATTTCCCAGTAACCAAGTACACAGTTAGCATGCAGGGCAATACTGTTTAGAAGCTTTTTTTTTTTTTTCTTTTTTCTTTTAATGGTTTGTGTTCGTTTTTAATTGGGAATCGGTTTTAATAGGTGAATTGTGTGGAACTTTTTATTGGCTTTCCTCTAATGGGAACGGATTCGGGATTGCTTGGCACATAATGTTGTAATTAGTAAAGTGTTTGGGTCTCTTGACTTTTTTTGTGTTGAAGGCCCATGGTTTTGATGTGGAGCATTCTACCTTCAATTTTGGTTCCTTCATGGGGTATGAGTGTTGGGGGTTGGTTCCACGTTGTCTTTTTCTGTTGGTATAGGAATGCTTCTTATCTAGCTGTCTTAGATTTCTTGTCTGTGCAGCAATATCGGCTGAGTCACACGGTGTTGTGACAACTGAGACAATCGAAAGAGCGTTTCGCCAAACAGAAGAGGGGTACACAACCCTCGTGTCAGGCTCGTGGAATGCTCGACCTCAAATTGCAAGTGCTGGGACCTGTTGTCTAGTTGGAGTGATATTTCAGCAGACACTCTTCGTGGCAAACGCTGGAGATTCCCGTGTTGTATTGGGTAAGAAAGTTGGCAACACTGGAGGTATGGCTGCAATTCAGCTGTCTACAGAACACAATGCAAATCTTGAGGCTGTTAGACAGGAACTTAAAGAATTACATCCTCATGATCCCCAAATTGTTGTCCTCAAACATGGAGTGTGGAGAGTAAAAGGCATTATTCAGGTAATTTATATGCTTTGGTCCTCTCAGAAGTCAGAAATTCTCATCTTTCACACATGAAAAGCATTGCTAGCATAAACATGGCCAAACATTTATTAATTCATTATATTCTCTATTGTTTTCCATTCTTGAAAGTGCTATGTGGAAGAGACGTATACATTGATGCTGAAAGGTGTCGGAAGCTACTTAAACTGTGCCCTGAAAGGCCAGTTTTCTGTTTGTTAAAATTGAATGCTACATATGGTCTATGCAAGTATGATGGCCTCAATGATTACACATATTTCATGTGTATCTCACAGGTGGTTTATGATTTCTGAATCTGTATATGTTAACAGGCTCATGACATGTAAAGCCAAGTCATATATTATAATTGTTCTTTTACTGTTTCTTGTACATTTTCTACTGTATCATATGTATTATTCACGATGAGTTATCGATCCAATTATATTTTTTAAGAATTCTTGTTATTCCTCAATCCCGTACTATCTTAATCTTCCGCAATGTTTTTCACCAGAGTTCCTTTAAAAACATTATCAGGCTGACTTCCTATAAGAAGATTGTAATTGTCCCCTATTCCCTTGTGAAGTTATTGGTTGGTGCTTAAAATTAGACCCTGCTTCTGTTTGTATGTACCAACTCCCATACTTACACAAGTCTTAATCATTTTAATTTGTTATTTTGCTTAGGCATTGTGGCATACAGACTCTTTGGATGTGGGTATGTATGGTTAATGGTTCAGTCCCTGATTTGTGTGGTTAAAACCAAACCATATAAATGGAAGCAAACTATTTATATTTGGCATAGAATATTCTTTTTATTTTTTATTTTTACGTTTGATTTGTAATGCATTAGTGTGTTAATAATAAAAGCAATGGTCTTATGAAAGACAGTCAATATATACTTTCCAGTTTAATTCTCAACACTATTTTATTGTTGAAGTCATATATATTTTATTAGTTAATGGTTCACAAATTCTCCCAAGGTTCTGCTGTAATTATTTTTTTTATCTGTTTTACTCATGCTCCAATTTTTTTGCAAACAAACACTTCATTAATTGTATTTGGTGCAGGTTTCTAGATCTATAGGTGATGTATATTTGAAGCATGCACAGTTTAACAGGGAACCACTTAATGCAAAATTCAGACTTCCTGAACCGATGAACATGCCTATCTTGAGTGCTAATCCCACTATTCTTTCTCATGCTCTCCAACCAAATGATTCCTTCCTTATATTTGCATCTGATGGTTTATGGGAGCACTTGAGTAATGAGAAAGCTGTGGATATTGTAAACAGCAATCCACATGCGGTAAGACTCTTTCTTCCATGTTTGGATTTTCTTCTTGTACTTATTTCTGTAATGGTTGTTTCCTTGTCTGGCCATAAAATGCATGGCGCTGTGTGTGTGTTGGGGGGGGGGGGGGGGGGGGGGCGCGAATTGAGCTCAGTGGTTGCATAAAAAATTGGATGGGGGATAGTCCTGGTTTACTCTCATTAGTAATGTAAAGGACCTATATTTTTTATTACGTGCTTTACATGTTGGTCGGGACAAGATTGGAAAATTCCCCCTACAACTTTGATCCGTAATTTCATCTTTAGTTCTCATCATGTCTCTATCTGTTTCTGACATGCGAATTGAAGATTAATGCTTTTGGTTGATTTGATAGTGTGTAGAACAGTAGAAGTGCATGACTAATGGATGCAGTAATAAGTAGTGTCTGTACTTTATCTGAAGTCTTAAGCTTTACAAGTTATGTATGTTCCTTTATCAAGAAGTTGCCATATTCCAATTAGTTCTTACATTTTATGATGTTCAGATTTTTATTTGATCATCACTGTACCTTTTAATATGATAGTTTATTCATTAATACAATTCCTATGATGAGTTTATTTCCTACATTCTTACCTTTCAGTTAGTTATTCTTTTTGTAATTTATTATTATTGAATATTTCTGCTAATTTTGCCTCACAAGGTGGTAATACTGAGGTCCCATTTGAATAAATTTCTTCATAAACATTTATATGAGAAGAAAATTTAAGGGTAAATTGAGTCGAGATTCTCCCAAAAGTTAAAATGAATTTTTGCACTTAACTTTTATAGCTCTCATCTAACTTCTCCAAATTTTGAGATGCATAAGTTGATTTTAACTTATGTAAGAAAAAAAAAATCTTTTTACAAATGTTTACGGAAAAGTTTATTCAAATGAGGCCTAACACATCTCCCAGCATTTGACTTGTATGAAAGATGAAATCACTCCCCCCACGCACCCACCTCTCTCTCTCTCTCTTTCTCTGGTCCTTTACATATTCTGTGCTTATTTAAAAGGGAATCATGATGACATTGTGTTATTTCGTTGTTCCAGAAGAAGCCTGTTTTATAGACTGTTTTATTGAATTCATTGTTGTTCTTCCTTGTGTTGCTACTGTACTACAATTGTGTTACTGCAGGGTAGTGCCAAGAGACTTATCAAGGCTGCTCTCCACGAAGCAGCAAGAAAACGAGAAATGCGATATTCAGACCTCCGTAAGATTGACAAGAAAGTTCGACGCCATTTTCATGATGATATATCCGTTATTGTATTATTCTTAAATCACGACCTTATTTCCAGAGGCACAGTGCTAGACCCGACACTTTCAATTCGAAGCGCTCTCAATCACTGACTTGTATCATTGTAAGCAGTCTTGTACGAGTTTTTGGCAACTGTACCGAAACCTGAAGCATTGGTAGGTACCTGGCTATAATGTGCCATTGCTATGGCACATTTGGCTTCTGGTACCGACATCATTCTTGAGGCACGATAATTTATCAAGTTATAACATATTATTAGAAATTTATTCATGAAGAGGAAAAAAATAAATACAAAAATATCTTATTCCCTTTTCTAACCTTATAGTTTTACCCGAAATACTGGATTTTATTTTTGTTTTTTTGGCTGAACATAGCTAATCGAACAGCATGTTTGACTGAATTCAAAGTTATTGTACAACAAATTATATGGAAAATTCATGTGTAGACTGTAGTGTACATCTGCAAGTTAGACCCGTAGTTAAGAAGCATCTTAAAGTTTAACTCTAAGTGCTATTTGGGTCAACGAAAATAAGTAAATAAATAAAATTTCAATTTTATAATGCGGGATTAAAACTTGAAAGTGTTGTCTAATCTGTTTATATAAGATAAGATGTAAAATAAAGCTGGCACAATGAAGAACAAACAATTCAATGTCTTACGAACGACGGTGTTCAAGATTTTTTGTTTATTTATTTTCCTTATAAATTGTAATTTGTTCTTAAAAAGTGTGTTTCGAAAGTATTTTTCGTAGACTTCTTAAAAAGTGTTTATATGGGGGAGTGTAAATACCATCTAAGCAAATGACAATGCTGGGATGAACATAAATAAATTGTTTGTAATCTATCTCCAAATTATACTTACTAGTTGCATTAAAAAGCACAATTAGTAAGCTAATGTAAACATGGCACCTCTCATTGCCACAAGTACAAGACATGAATTATAGAAAGAGAATATATATATATATATATTCTCTTTTATGTTTTCAAAGACTTTCATTTTGATCCTTTTTAAAATTTTAAAGGTTTTATTAAGTCTTCTATGTTTTCAAAGACTTTCATTTTGATCCTTTTTAAAATTTTTCGTCAATAACATTATTGTTTTGTTAATTTTTAAATTTTAAAATAATTAATTCATACTTTGCAACCTTTGTGACTCTGTGTTGTTTGATAGATCTTGCCATACATATTCTTCATCATTTTGGAATTTACACAGTGGTGGGGGTTGAAAATTCCCATTATGTTAAATTAATCATTTTAAGATTTAAAAAATTGGCCGTGTTAATCAAAAATAGACAAAATGATCAAAATAAAACTTTGAAAAATATTATAAAGAAATAAAATAAAACTATTAAAATTTAATGCAAAAAAGCAAAAGAATAGTGAACCAAAAATAACATTTAAACTTTTTAGAAATGGGTGTTTTGGGGGAAAAAGAATCCAAATGTAAAAGGGGGTATGTCTTACAATTAATTGAGGTTCATATTTCAATGGACCAATATATTTGTATGAAAATTTTTAGAATGGACTGGTCCAGCCCGATCTAGAATACAAAAAAGGTAGAAACGAGGTATTGAGTCGAAATCATCATTACGATAGTCGTTCAGGGACATTCTGGGAAATCGTTGTTGACATTCACAGCCATGGAGTCCCGTAGGGTGGATTCCCCAGGCGCAGTGAGTAACGTTGCGCGAGCTTCACCCATGGCTAACTAATTCCTCATCATCTTGCTGTTGCAGCAATACATGTTCACATTTCAATCACAACAAAAACAATTCCCTACATTCCTGAACCGAATCAGTTAATCCGACGAGGTAATGGCGCCTCGTTCATTCCTACTCGCCCTGCTGAGTCTCCTCTTGACTCAGTCCGAGTCGGCTCCTCAAGCCTTCAAGAAAGAATCCAGTCACCCTCAGTGGCATCACGGAGCCTTCCACGACGTACGAGACAGCGTCCGATCGGACGTTCGCCGCATGCTTCACTCTCGCGCCGAGGTCATTTTTCTTTTTCCGTCAACACAAAAATCAAAATCACTATCCAATTAATTGACGTGTGAATGCATGTGTCTGTGGTTCGTGTAGGTTCCGTTTCAAGTTCCGCTGGAAGTGAACGTGGTTCTGATTGGTTTTAGTGGAGACGGAGGCTATAGATACAACATCGATGCGCATCGATTGGAGCAGTTTCTGAAAACTAGCTTTCCAGTTCACAGACCTTCGTGTCTGGAGACTGGGGAGCTGCTTGATATTGAACATCACATGGTCTATAATGCGTTTCCTGTAAGTCTCGTTTAGCATGCCTTGTACTCTTTTTGTGTGCTATTTGGTTCATTGGCGCTTGTATGTGTTATTTTTCTTATTCGCTAGTTGATTGAATTGGTTTGAAAGTGAAATGTATTTCTCAAGCTTGAGCTTGGTGGATATCGTTTAACTGTGACTTTGCAGAGTCTGCTGGTTTGGGAAGGATGAGTTTCTCGGATCAGTGGAGTTCTGATTGACAATATTTTGGTTCGAAATTGAAATATTTTAGCATAGAACTTAGTTGTGATAATTAATTGGCGCTTAAATGCAGAATATGTTCATTGAAGGAGATGCTAGTTGCTTTCCTGACTGCATATTATAAAGTAAAAAGTTACAGCCATGTAACAACTAATGAAAGTTTCATCATGTCTGTATTTCAATACTTGAAAAAAAATAGTCAAGATTGAATTGCCAGCCTTGTACGGCTGAGAGAGGAATAAAATATGACCTTTTTTTAGATGAATGCAATAAGCCTTGTCAAAAATTGCCACCTGGCTATGCATCAAAATCAAATCGTACTTTAGAAATATTATGGATTAACCAAGACAATTTAAAATTAATTGTCACTGTAGGCTGGACAGCCTGAACTGATAGCACTTGAGAAAGAACTGAAAGAAGCAATGGTTCCTGCAGGAAAAGCAAGAGAGGTAGCTGTTTTTCCTTTCATTTTATATGCCATTTTCTTCTGTTTTGATTGGATATAGCACTTTCTAAAGTTTACCACAACTTGCAGACTGAATTTGGAAGGGAGGTACCTTTATTTGAAGTTGAGGCAACAGCTGTGGAGCCAGTATTTCAAAGGCTGTACTCCTACATATTTGACACAGACAGTGTGGGATCTTCTGTCATGGAGATGGATAGACCAGTGCCAAGTGCAATATTTATTGTAAACTTTGACAAGGTACAATTAATATCTTTAGTTACCAAATGTTAAATATACCTTACTTTAAATTCTACAAGTTCAACAAGTGTGCTGATGCCCTGGCCAATAGTGCTTGTCATATGGAGAAGGACTTTGTGATGTTTCAGTAGGTGCCATCATTTTTGGGCCAACTGCTATTTTTTTATTCTGTTGGAGCTGCGTCTCCTCGTATAGTTCCTATGTAGTTTCTTTTCCTTGGGCTTTTAGCCCCAATGAATACCAAAAAAAATAAAAAAATTCTACAAGTTCAGTTGATGTTAACTTTATATTTATTGTTAGTTACACATAATATAATTGATAAGTTAGCTTTCACTAAGTCACTAACTACTAAGGGAGGAAATATGAGTAATTGAATCCCTAGGTTCTTCATTCTTCCTGCTTGTTCAGTGTCATAATTCCCTACTATTGTGGTAATTCTATTTTGTTTTTATCTTTTTTACTGCTAATTTAAATTTTATTGTAGGTGAGATTAGATCCTAGAAATAAGGAGATTGATCTTGATAATTCAATGTACGAGAAAATTCCCGACCTAACTGAGGAAGATATGAAAAGACAAGAAGGAGATTACATCTACCGTTATCGTTACAATGGTGGGGGTGCAACTCAAGTTTGGCTAAGCTCTGGCAGGTATAAAACAGTTTGGTTCTGAACGTATTTTCTGTTAACTTCAGTTTCTTTCTTCTCTCAAAAGCGTGTAATCAAATGTTAGAGGTTGTTTATTGGCAAAAACTGGTCCAATTTATATCTTGTATCTTACAAAAAAATTTGTTAGCCCATACATCATACATGTATGTTAGCCTGACTTCTTTTTGTTTATTCAGATTTGTGGTGATTGACCTTTCAGCAGGGCCATGCACTTATGGTAAGATTGAAGCTGAAGAGGGAAGTGTCTGTTCCAGAACCCTGCCAAGATTACAAAATGTGATTCGTGCTAGTAGTTCGCACACTCATCAATCGAGCAATGATATTTTTCTTGGGCAGCTTGCTTCTTTGGTATCAACCACAGTGGAACATGTTATTGCACCTGATGTGAGGTATTCTGATGTCATCTATAAGCAAAAAACAACTACTAAGTCTTATCCCACTAATAGCATCTCCAATAGAGGTTCTTAATGTTCTTATCTATAAGAACCTTTCCTATTTAGTTTCACCATTGGACCAATTACATGTGGCATCCATGGTGTAAAACGTTTAAAAACCCATAAAACTGATTGTTGGACATAGGAGAGTGATGCAGGAATAACTATGACTCTCTTTTAAATACAAAAATCATAATAGGGCCAGAGAAGAAGCCAGCTGCAAGCCACTCTCTTTTGAAGACAAAAAATAATAAAAAATTATTATCAGCATTATCAACTGTGCACAATGACTATGACTCTTTTGAGGAGAAACATGACTAGAATATTATTATTTTAATTTAAAATTAAAATAATAACAAATATAATAGAGTATAAATATGTAGAGTAATATTCATTTTAAGTTTTTAGCTAGTTGCACCTCTGTCTCTGGAGTAAAATGTTGTTAGAGTTCTTAAAATTGTGATGTGGCATAGTAAGGTCCATCAAATGTAAGCTAAGCAACCCTACCTTTGTTGCACCATTAGAGATGGCCTCAGTTGCGGTCAACTATACAGGGACTCTACACATAAGAAACTATAAATGGAATCTAAAAAACTAACATACCCTGGTGCCAGAAGCCTCCTCGCTTGTAAAGGTATGGAAGAGAGTTGTTGTCTACAGTCTTCCCCTTACATATGCAAAGAGGTTATTTCCATATTCGAACCCATGATCGACTGGTCACAAAGGGCAATTTGACCATTGCACCTGGGCTTGCCCTCCCATTGTACTCTAAAACAAACTCAAATTCTGTAAAACCCTTAAGAGTAAGGCCTTTACATTAGTTTCTCATAAGGTTTTGTTTGGTCTTCTTTGACCTCTTTTAATTGGCTTACATTCCATTTGGTCTTCTCACACGGCCAAACCTCCATATGCAGCATTCTATCATTATTTTTTCAATTGCTGGTATCCCCAACTTTTTATGTGGCTTTTTTTTTTGGCATTTCAATGCCCAAAATTGATTATCTTAGAGCTTAGTTGATCATATTGTAGTCTGCTAGAAATTTCATGAGTTCATAAGCTCTTTGCTTACACCGAACCTTTTTCCCATTTCCACCACCCAGCTTGAATTTTATATATGACATCCCAATTGATGCCCCCACAACATTGTAAGATGGATTCTAGATGCCTAAACTTTGAAACTTGTGCTATGATGTGAACCTTAATTTTCATCTCCAAAGCATTGCTATCTTCATCTCATGCCATTTTTGTATTCTTTTGTTTAGTTTTGAATACATTTTTGTAAGTTAGGCTGTCAGTTTAGTGTCTAGCGTGCAAATTATTAGGGGTACTCAAATACTTTGTTGACTGATCACTGATGTATTAACTCGAGTTTAATTGTATTTTTATTGATTTGTTCAGGTTTGAAACCGTTGATCTTACTTCAAGACTGCTTGTACCAATAATTGTCTTGCAAAATCATAATCGTTACAACATTATGGAAAAGGGTCACAATTACAGTATTAACATAGAAGAAATTGAGGCTGAGGTTTGTCATTTCCTTTGGAGTAGACTACCAATTTTTGTTAACTTAGTTTGAAAATTGTCTGATGGATTTTCTTGAATTGAGATTTTGTGCAATTTAACAGGAACAGCATGCAACTGTTACATTTTTTGTTCTTTCCTCTCAGGTGAAAAGCATGCTTCACGATGGGCAAGAATTAGTAATTATTGGGGGTGTACATTCATTACATCGCCATGAGAAGCTGGCAATTGCTGTTTCAAAAGCTATGCGTGGACATTCCCTGCAGGAAACCAAAAATGATGGTCGTTTCCATGTTCATACCAAGACATATCTGGATGGTGCTATTTTAAAAGAAGTGGGTGCTGCCTTGTACTCTTGTTTCTTAAATCTACTGTTTTTAATTTCACATGTGATTTGATATGGGCAATGTGGTCTCTTCATTTCCATGGGGTAATTATTTGAGAAATTGCACTAACCTTTAAGTTGTGAATATGGCTTTGTAACCCCTTTAGATAAATAGATGAAATTGAATGCTTAGTAGTCACAATGCTGCTCATGTTATCATTTTAGGCTTAGTGATCTTCTGAAGAACTTCCAGAGTTCATTATTGACATATCTGAATTCAATACATCCGCATCTAAGATGCTAAATGCAAATTTATTTTATTACTTTCTTAACTATTTCTATATGGACTTGAAACCACATTTTACAGGAGATGGAACGTTCTGCTGATGTGCTTGCTGCTGGATTGCTTGAAGTGTCTGACTCATCTCTTTCAAGTAAATATTTCCTCCGCCAGAATTGGATGGATGAATCTGAAGGGTCAACTGATTCTATTCTTAAGCATAAGTCTCTCTGGGCTTCTTATAACTCAAAATATAGCAAGAAAAGGAGAAAGAAAGTAAAGAAACAAGGGGATCTACAACCAACTTATGGAACTAGAGTAATTCCTGTGTGCGTACACTGCTACTCTTGCATACATGTGCATTGAAAACACAACTCTAACATCACAGTGTCTTTGTTCTTTTATATTCATATTTATTAATAGGTTTATAGAACACAAGTTAAAATTTTCCCCTTTTATTATTTCCAATTGCTCTCTTAATTAGGTTGATTAGAACAATTTATAAATTGGGAGTTAGATGCTTTGGACTTTGTAAACTCGGTTACCCAAATTTGGTGGCCTTTTGCAAAATGAAAGCGAATGCACAAATAACTTTACTTGAATGAGTCAGAATGCTTGCCCAAAAGAAAGGGAAAATGTTGTTATCCCCAAAACAAAATATTATATTGACTATATGTAGCTCTCAACATACTAAAATATATTTAGTTGTATCCAACAGTGATTGATCAAAAAGTTGAACTTTTGTAAGAAAAAGTTTTGAATGTACCTTTTGCTGAGCTCTATTATGTCAAAAGAAAGATTGAAACACTTGTGATTAGAACATTATATTCATTTTAGTGGGTATTTTTTTTTTTATAAATGAAATGCATTATATTGCATTTGCTGAATGAAGAAGTATTTTGATTGGTGTTGATGATATTATTTTGATTCAAAACCAATTTAAACTGAAGCTAAATGTTATGCTTTTTACTATGTAGCTTTGTGCTATCACTGGCTGATGTGGATCCAAACCTTATGATGGAGGATGAAAGTATGGTATGGACAAGCAATGATGTTGTAATTGTGCTTGAGCATCAAAATGAAAAGATTCCTTTAAGGTGAGTAAATATGATGTTTGGATATCCAGTACTTGCAAATTGAAGATTTATACTTCTGTAGATGATTTGATGTGAAGATAACAGAGGAAGGAATGAATGGGTTGCACACTTATTATGGCTAATTGGCAACATACTATGCTATTGTAGTCTGTATGAAACCATCTCTTATTACTATGTGGAACCGCTAATCCTTTTTGTCCATTAAGTTTTCACATCTCAACATAAATAGTGATTATTTAATTTGTTTTTAAATATGTTGATGTCTGTCTATTTGAGTGTATATTGCTAATGCAGTGTAATATAATTAATAAGTTAGTTTTAGTTTAGAATGCAAATTCTTACTCTTTTGTCACGCTGACTGTCTATTTGGCTTGATTTGACCCAAATAAACCACTTCTAAGTCCACTTTCAGTTACTTTGGGTTTCCTCATTATTTATCACTTTTGCCGTGCAAAAATTGACACCACTCTTAATTGTCTTGTTACAGTTATGTTTCGGAAACACAAAGAAGACATGCTCTTCCATCTCAGGCACAACGGCATATATTGGCTGGTCTTGCCTCAGTTGTTGGTGGTTTAAGTGCACCATATGAGAAGGCTTCTCATGTACATGAGAGGCCTGTTGTGAATTGGCTTTGGGCTGCTGGTTGTCATCCATTTGGACCATTCTCTAATACATCTCACATCAGTCAAATGCTCCAAGATGTTGCTTTGGTGAATGCTGTCTCAATATGCCAAAATGATTTTTATTTACCAAGAGTTATTTCTCAAATCAGTTTTTTGTTTGTTGACAGAGGAACTCAATATATGCCCGTGTGGATTCCGTGCTTCGTAAAATTCGTGATACGTCAGAGGTAATGCTTGCCTCATTTGAGTTAATACAAATACCAGTACTTGATTCGCTGATTGTGGATACCTGTCAATTCTGTGCAGACTGTCCAAACTTTTACTGCAGAGTATCTGAAAACTCCCCTTGGTGAACCAGTAAAGGGAAAGAAAGAAAAGTCAAACACTGAACTGTGGTTAGAGAAGTTCTACAAGAAAACCACTAATTTGCCAGAACCCTTCCCACATGAATTAGTTGATCGCTTAGAAAAATATCTGGATGTAAGCTTTACTTGATTGAAGTTCTTGACCTGATTTTGAGGGCATTTTTAGTGTTAACAACTTAACATGTTGCAATTTGTATACATACACCAGGGCCTTGAGGAGCTGCTTGTTGATATGTCTTCACTGTTATATGATCATCGGTTACAGGATGCCTACTTGAACAGTTCAGATATTCTGCAGAGCACCATGTTCACCGAACAGTAAGTTACCCTGTATTTTAAAACGTCTTCATATATATTTGTCAAAATGGAAAAAAAGTTTACGTTCTAGTAGCTATTTACAATTTTGTGCATTGCAGATATGTTGATCATGTCTTGACCAGCGAGAGGGATAATATGAGATGTTGCAAAATTGAGTACAAATACCCCGTGCACTCCTCTCAAACTTATATATATGGGGGAATACTTATTGCTGGATTCGTTGTTTACTTTGTTGTAATTTTTTTCTCATCTCCGGTGCGCTGAATCTAGATTTTGAAGCCAACAGCCAAAAACTACCAAGCCATATCACACTAGGTAGAGCTTATCACTGCTATACCAAAATCAAATATCAAATGTATACAATTTCGGATGCATAGTTATCAATGCAGGACAAATGAAAAGATCAAAATTACTTGAGTAACATTGACTAGATTATGTATTTTGGCAGGGGCTTCTGGTTTAATTTACTGTGACATTCCTAGAGTGGTAATAGCTGAAGAAATTTGCGTCTGCATTATTTAATTCGTTTCAAAGTAACGGTAATAGCTGAAACCCCAAATTTAATGCTGAAGATACGAATGAATTTGGTAGCAAGTAAGCCATCAACTTAAACCCTCAAGTATTACTCTCTCCTAATATACTCGTCTTTAATGTTAGTAAACTAATTTAGTCTCCACATTGATATATTTTACTAACATTCAGTGAATAAATTGAAGGATTTTTTAATACTTGAAAGACTATTTAGTATAATTTCTAATACTTAAGAAATTTATTATATAATTATTTACTTTAGGGACTATTTAGGAGACATTAATATTTTAAGAATGAAATTGATGGTTTATTCATTTGGTAGCCAAAGATTTTAAATGTTATATTTTGAAAAGAAGTTATGTTTGTGTTTCTTATATATTAAATACATTTATATTTTTGTTTTATATGTTGATTATAAAATTTAGGAGAATTAATAAGATCTTTTAATACGATATAACATCACTCGGTATCCAAATGCTTGGGCATTGATAGATATTTGCTTCAACATTGTGTTCTTAATAGTTCATTATGTAAATAAATTTTTGTATTTTTTTTAATTGACTGCATGTAGATGTGAGGTTAATGTGAGTCGTTTTTAATATATAACTTGACACTTGAATTTCGAAAGTGCAACAATATCTCGAGACAAATTCATGGAGAGCATGGAGCGTCAAGTTATGAAAACAAATTATGAAAAGAAGTTGCTGATGATTGGCTAATAAGTTTCATTTTTTTTAATCCCTGAAAATTAATAACATAAATTTTTTTTACAACAATTTACTACTTATTCAAACAAGTAAGTTAGACTATCTTAGATTTAATAAATACCACCTCAACGTGCCTCAGCCTCAACCACCAAGGAAGGACTTGGGTTCTCTGCAGCTATCTCTTCTCTATCTACCCTTTCATTATTTTTCAATCAGCTTCATTTCATCGTTTTTTTCTACACTTTTTCTTTTTTTCTTCTTTGCTATACAAGAGATCTAAACAATTACAAGTAGTTGGAGAAGAGTGATTAGTTCGTTGATTGTTACTAGTTTATTTTTAGTTCAGTGATCTAAATCATTGTATATAACCTCAGATCCCATTCTATCTTTTACACCAACGTATCGTACTCTCGACCAGGTCATCCAATGAAAATACTGCAAGATCTTTCCGAAGTGAGAGAAGGAGGGACGGCGCGCTACAACTAGCTGAAAAAAACGTTAGCTAGCTAGGCTAGCGCGCAATGACTTTCTCTGATAGGAACTTGCTTCTTCAAGCTCCGCCCAACCTATACAAGGTGCTTCTCGCTGCCATGAGTGACTTATGTAGTGGTCGTCATTCAACCAATCTATTCATTCTGTGTTGTGAGTCATTAACATGGTATTAGAGTCACAATATCAACCATGATAGAATATTTTCTACCATTACATCTCTAACAGTCATTATAATATTGTTGAAATTAGTTTGAACATGAATAATTTCCTTTGGTATTTTACGAGTATGCTTTTAGGCAAATCAGTATGTACATTTTTAGTCAACCCATTTTAGATATAGATTTTACCATATTTAATTATTTCATAAATATAATTGCCCAATGAACTCATTCTCCCCTAAATTTTTCTCTTTTTTTAATTTCCTGCTTACATATGCCTCATCTTTTCACATCAAATTTCAATCTCTGTATGGATCTTTAAGAACCAAAATTGGCTCCAAAACTGTTGGAAGACTCGTATGATATAAAAATCTTTTGCAAATCTTACATTTGCATTATGCTATTAAATTTCAAAATGAGATACTTTGTTTGCTAATTTCTCTGTCATGTTTAAGATTGCTTATCAATTCTCTTCATCCACATAACAAGATGACTTTGTCTGACCTCTTTGGAACAATTTGTTCATCACAGTTGTTTTCAGTAGGAAAAAAAAGTAAACTTTCCCCTAAATTATCACACTTCTGTTATTATGCTTATTCTTTAACATTATTTCTTAAATCATTTTTATTCGAGAATTTTGGTGTTTATAATTTTTTTTATAACAAGTAAAATTCCCTAAATAATAAATTTGTAGGTTCTTTTATTTTTTAATGAATCACTTGTGAGTTTATAATTTTCATCAAATTTTAATCAATAAAGAATATATAAAAAACAATTAAATGAGTTCAAAACTCTAATCTTAATCAAATGCATCTCTTTTTCAATAAAATAACTTAAATTAAGCAAAATGCTTAAGTAACCTTATAAAACAAATATTAATGTAACCAAAAAAAGTGAACGTAAATGTCACAAACTCGTTTAATCCGGTCTCAAAACATAATACAAACCCAAACAAATTCCATATTCATATTACCTAATGGAACTCATTCATGGCTCGAAATCAAAGTTTTCAACACAATAAGTTCCAAGAGACTTGGAGAAAGAAGAAATAGTCAGACATAGCTTTCTAGGCTAGCATTGTGCATCACATAAAGCAGTTGCTGCTCAGAGCCCAGTGCTTATTTCATCATTCAGATCTATTTCCTTTTGCCTCTTTATCCCAAATTACAATGCTACATATACTAACAGAAAGACAAATTACTAAGGTTTGGTTAGGATCCTCAGCGATTATGCTTATGGTTGTCATCAACTTAGACAATCAGGTCTCAAAGATTTCATGCCATCATAGGATCCCACAAGTCTAAAAAGAAGAAAAAAAAAATACAGACATGATAGAAAAGTAATTAAATTAAAAATCGAAAGTTTTGAAGATTAAAAAACGAATAAGTTGATTTTGCAGTCTTATCATTCACTGCGCCTGGAGAAAACAGACGAAAGCGAAGCGACTCAACATTCCTGCGAAAAATCTATGCCTCTTTTTATCATTGATTTGGAGATAACCCATGATACATGGTCGGTGAATCAAAGGCATCTCAAGAGGCAAATCAGCATGACACAGAAAATTGAAAAAACTAAAGCTCCGCCGTTAGTAGAATGTATGAAACTTAAAAGAGAATAGGGGTTTTCCGTAATCCTTGGTGTGAAGAAGGAGAGCCTCTGAGTTATATAATGGTAGTATTTGAATTAGGGTTTTTAGGGTTGTTAAGAAGACCAAAGAACCACCCTTATTCTTTTAATTACGACTTTGACCCTTTGTTCTTTTGTTTTCTCCCTCTTGGGTCGAAAAGCCCTTTCGTCCAATGACGTTTGAGATGAACTTTCAACTAGTCGGCCCGTTGGATTGTAGTCCACAACTTTTCATGTTTGATTTGTGGGCGTAGAGTTGATTCAGAATTTATAATTGATTTTGGATATAATTTCATATGTTTTATTTTACTTAGAGAATAATTTATATTGATTATAGGTTGAAGTAATTTTGAGTAATTTCTACATTTGATCCAAATTTTTGTAGTGAATTTTACTCCTAATTTGATCTTATAATAAAATATCTAAACATAAATCACATCACTTCAAAAATTAATTTTAATCAAAATCAATTTTATAAATCTAATTTCATACAAAATCAATTTTATGAATGTTTATCCAAACACGCACATAATTTGTTAATTAACCCATTAAATTTCGATATATTTCTTTTGATACTTAAAACTCAATCAAATTATTTTAAACCCTTTTAAAAAAAATCAATCAATCAAACAAACTTTGCCCGGCCCATTGATTTTTTCCAGTAAGTTAATAATTTATTTTTTAGTCCATTGGATAACTTAGATTTTAGCTAATAAATTCCTCGTAATATTTTAAAATGACATTACAAATAAAAATTGAATATTAGAAAAAGTGATATAATATCAAGCTTTCTGTAAAATCCTTAAAAATATTTTTATATAATAATAATCTTAGAAATTTATTTTTAATTAAATGATAATTGTAGAAATTTAGAATAGATTATAAACTGGAATAAATTTCCAGCAAATGTAGTATTTTTAGGATAAATTCAAATCCTTAGAAAAATCTTTCTGGAGATCCAGGTGGAAAAAAAAGCTAGCCCTCCGTAGTTTTCCACGTATAGGTATGCATTAATGAAGGGAATAAGGTAATAATTAACTTTGATAAAAATCTAGATATTTTTCTCCTAACTAAGCCACTTTCTAGTAGTATAAATAGTATTGAATATTCAGACTCTCTGCACCGAAAAACTTCAAAGTTTTCTCTTCTCATAAACTTTCTCTACCACTTTCCTTTCTTTTATATAAAATCCTTCTATCATAAAATTATCCCGGCAGTTTCCTCACTCCAGCAATTCTCTACTTCATTCACCAAAATTATCAAAGGTAGGCATAGGCTTCAATCCTTAACTCAGAAGTTGCTTAAGATTATTTTAGGTGCTTAAGAGGCCAAACTTAGTTTTATTTTCTCGGTTACCAACAACCCGGCTATTATCATTTTAATAACCTGTAATCTTTTCACTCGTTGGTTCCTTCATATATATATATATATTATTCCGGTAAATTTTACCACAATATATCATATTAACTTATAACTATTCTAGCTACAAGATATATAATCATTTCATTCTTGACTATTTTATGACCGATTAGAACTAGGCCAGCTTCAAAGCTTATCCCGGCCCGGCACTTCAGCACCTCTGGTATGAACTCCAGTAATATTCCAAACCACCTCGACACCTCTAACTATCTCGGCACACATGCACTTCACTTATTCTTACACTTTTGAAATTCTGCACCTGCCGTATTCTTCCTATTTAGTGAACCTATAATATATATAATTAATAACATTGCTTATACGTGAATTTTTTTTGTAAGTTAATAATGTATAAACATTGTTAATAATAATCTTTGGTATTTAAGGGCATATGGCATAAAGAAACAATACGTAAACTAAGTCTGGAATAGTAAAATATTATATAAAGGTTAACTAGGTACGGGAATGGCATTGCTGCACTGCCGACATTTACTTATGCACATCCCGGCACCGCTACGGGTTAGCTAGTTACCTCAGCATCTTTGATATAAACCATTCCAGCAAATCTACCCAGCCCTCATACATGTACCAGCTCATGACTACTCTAAGAAATTACTACTTTCGTGCCCGATAATATAGCTTGACCAACTCGGGATAGTTCCATATTACTATCTTTTTCCAAGATACCATATACCAACCAACCTAGACGCACCTCGGTACAGTTCTTATATTCACTATTCATGCACCTGCCGACCACATGTTTCTTCCCCATATATATATACCTCGGCACATATGATTACATAAATCCCGGCAGATAAGCAAGACTTTCCCCCGTAAATATATTTCAGCCATTACTCACCTCGGCACCTTTGCACCTCGGCATGGCCGTACACCACTCATGCATGACCAGCTATCCTATACCCGGTATCCACCAACTACCTCGGCACTTACCATAGAATCTCACGAGCTATGCAAAGCCATCTCGGCAACCATGCATACAACCAGCTACCCCGTAAGCTGTACTCATCACCTCGGCAAGTCCGAGCTTAGTTCCCATACAAGCCGACTATAGTACATATGTAGGATATAGTTACCTCGGTATCTCGGTATCTCGGCATCTCGGCACCTATATATGTTATGAAGCCATAACAGATTATCTCGGCACCCGGCCTCATACTCTGCCTAACCATGCAAACTCGGCCATTCCATATGCTATACCATCTCGGCCCTGCACTGCCGTAGTCTATATATCTCGGCACCTTAGCACATACCGTGACATCTCGGATGAAATACCCGGGGTGCCTAGTCTGGTTGTAAGCATTTCACACAGCCACATAATTCTGCATATATATTTCTATAAAAACCAAACCTCGGTTAAACTCACCAGGGAATCACAGGTAATAATAATTGAATGAATAAAATAAACCTCTCAGCCCTCCTACGTATATATATATATATATATATATATATATATATATATATATATATAATCTGCAAGTAATCTTGGGTTATAATTATTACAAGGACAGTGTTTAGTATATTTCTATGATTATTATACATGATGAAATCATTTCTAATTATTTTACCAAACCGGTCTTAACTATATATATATATATATTAATCCATGTATATCAAAGCAATGGTATAAGATCGGTATCTTGAAAATAATGAGTTTAATTTAGTGTTTGAAAGGATAATTACCTTTCGTTATGGAATGAGTTTAATTTAGTTGGTATAATTTTTATATAGACAAGGTTTGAAAGGATAATTACCTTTCGTTATGGAAGAAGAATATCTTCCTTATATTATGATATGAACAAGATGTGAGAGGATAATTACCTTTCTTTATGATCCGGGTTTCAAGACCGGACCTATGATTTTATGAGAATGACCCGAGTTGTGAAGACCGGGCCTATGCTATTATCAGAGATCAGGTGCTAATACATGGAAATTCATGCATGATTAGCGTAAGACGGCCGCAGCATTTCTACATAATGTACATATGTAGATGGCCATGTGCACCTGTGACCATTGGATTTTCACTTCATGCATTCATGCATTCATACAAGCATTCTATGCCTTCATTAAATATATTGAATGATTTACTAACCTTTCTAATGAGTGTTATGAAATAGATTTGCCTTATTTATTAATCTTTCTAATGTGCTTAATATATTAGGTTTATCCTATTTGCTAACCTTCTAACATGTTGGTGGTTTAGATTTGCCTACTGAGAAATTTATTTCTCACTAGATTTATTTTATGTTTTGTTTTTTTAGATGGCAATGATGGTCAGATTTCTTGAGGCTCTGGAGTAGTCTTGATAGATTGAAGAAGCTATGTATTAGGCTGAATTTTGGAAAAGAATTTTGTACTTGTACAAACTTTTGTAACAAGAATATGATGTATAAATATCTTGTTCTTTTTGTTTCTATTTCTCTTGTTTTCTATTTTTAGTTGGAGGACAAAAGGATTAAATAAAATAAGATAAAATAATTAATTAAATAATTAAGTCATTTAATAAATAAAATTAGTGAGGATGTTACACTTTCAAACAATCAAAGGGTTGGCACAGGTCTCGCTAACAATCATATACTACAAGCAAAATTACTTTCTGAATTAATGGAGTGAGTATCACTCGTGATTTCCAGCCAAAAAAATAATATCAAGATTTCAAATAAAATTACCTTTGAAAGACAACATTTATGAGAAACCAATTATTATTTAATCATATTAAATCATAAAAAATAATAGAAAAACATCCTGTAAAGTTACTTAGCTAAAAATATAATTTTTATGACCTATCAATATTTATAAGACATTATAGGTGTAATAATAAATCCTTTTTTAATATAAATATCAGAAAATTTAATAAGTTTATTATATATAACAATTTATGATCAAATGACAATAGAATATAATAACTATCCATAATGCTAAATATACTATTAATTATTTAGTATTTAAATTTATCTCAATTTTTTAGTATTCAAATTATAAAACTGATAAAACACGATTAAAAAAGAACCGACCAAAAAAAGAAAATTACAAAGCAAGCACAAAGGACCGAACACCGCCGCGTTCCCATTTCCACAAATGAAGTCGACGCACAAAGTCACTCAATTCATAAGTCGTGCGGTTTCGAAAATTAAACGGCCACTATAGTCTCTCATAATATTATAGATAATCATAACAGGGAGTTGAATATTTAAATATATCTGTTCCCCGAATTATTTTAAAAAATAAAAATATTTCCTCTTCCCAATCTAACCAGATGTGAAAATGTTTCTCTCTATAAAAATGGTGTGTTTTGAGATACAAGGTGAGAGATATGAGATTTCATAATTGATGAGAATTTTGAATAAGATTACCTTTTTCATTTTTTCATTTTTATTACTTTTTTAATATTAAAAAAGTAATAAAAATGAGAGATATTAGGTATTATTACTGTAATTAAAAAGGTGAGAGGAGACTTAACATAAAAATATTTAAGTGGAAAAGTGTAATTTTCATACTTTTTAGATTTATCATGAATTATATAACAATGTTATATTTGGGCCAAATTATTCAGTATATGAGATAATGACTCTTAAGTTGGCGATCCAATAAGAATTGAAAGGATAAATAGTTCCTTAATTTTAAGTACATAAAGCACCAAGAACTCTAAAATAGTAAAAACTGTCAATATTCGATTACAAAGATACATAATCTTTCCACCTCAAAACATAAAAAAAAAAACTTAAAATAATAAAACTGTTCGGTCAAATTTTACCAGAAAGATATAATCATTAAACAATATAAAATCAAAAAATAACATAAAATGAAAATAAGAAATTTAAAGTGAAGTCATAAAATCAAATATAGTAGGAATTAAGATATAGTTTAAAATCACAATAGGAATAAAAAAATGATTTTTCACACGTTTCATTTTTCTAATATATGAATCAAATGTAACCACAATTTAATAGCAGATATATGGTTTAAAAAAAAAAAAAGAGACACTAGAAATAGATTTTACCTGAAGTAAAAAAAATAAAGGACCTTAGCCTTTATTTTTCATCACGGCATATTGGTGGAAAAAAAGTGTGGATGTCATGAACGAATGATCGTTGCCTAGAATCAGATCCGAAAACGAAAGAAAACAAAAAGGTAATGATGTCATCGCAAACGTAACGAAGCGGAAGCCAGTGGCCGAAACCAGAGCGAAAGGACCAAGGCCTTGCTGCCCAAGCCTCGTGACCAAACCCCCGTATATCGTGGGGCCCAACCCAAACTCAGAGTCTCCTCTATTTAACACACGCATCTCTTTACCTCTCAACAACCACACACACCCATTGCAAATACGCTGGAATAGAATCATCAAAATGTGCCCTTCCGGTCGCACCCTCCGCCCTCACGCCCCTTCCGCCTCCGATTTCCGACCGGCATTCGACGTCCTCGACGCCGACCGCGACGGCAAAATCAGCCACGACGACCTCCGCGCCTTCTACGCCGGAGTCGGCGGAGAAGGAGACGACGTGATCGGGGCAATGATGACGGTGGCCGACACCAACAAGGACGGGTTCGTTGAGTACGAGGAGTTCGAGCGCGTGGTCGCGGCGGAGAGAAAACCCGTGGGGTGTGGGGCCATGGAGGACGTGTTCAGGGTCATGGACAAGGACGGCGACGGCAAGCTCAGCCACCGCGACCTTAAGACTTACATGGCCTGGGCTGGCTTTTCGGCCACCGACGACGACATCAACGCCATGATCCGGTTCGGCGGCGGCGACCAAAACGGCGGCGTTACCTTCGATGATTTGCTTCGTATATTGGCGCTTGATTGTTCCGCCGCTAATTAATTTAATTAACCCCCTCTTATATTGGCGCCGTTTCGTTTCATTAATTAAACAAGTGTTGGGTTTTGTACTTTGTCCAAGTCATTAATTGAATCCAAAACAAATCGTTGTAATCAAAATATGAGTTCATATATTCATACATTTATACTCTTCCATTTTACAATTACTCTATTTTTTTATATCATTATTTATTACATATATACTAGTATTATTTTCTATTTTTTATTTTTTATTGTATCTCTCCTTTTTTCAAATATCCATTAAAAAATGGCAGTGTATGGTAGTGAGCCATGCAAAAACTGTAATTCATATTCCAAGGTTTATTTGTTCAAATATGGAGCAGGGGATTATTTATTTTTGTGTGTCTTGACTCGTGAGGTTTATTGTAAATTAGTACAAGTATTTTTTTGTAAATTATCAAATATTAATTAATATATTTAATTTTCCACAAAGAAAAGATAGTCAAGTCAAATAAGCTCATTTAATTTTTATATTTCTAAATTCCAACATTTAATTTAGAATTCAAAATATACCATAGTTCTTTATTAATATGGTTGTTTGTTAGTATTATGAGTGGTACGATATATAACGTTCTAAATTTTGCTCATCACCACCATTGATTTGTGAATGTGAATTTTGTACAATTCCATGTAATACAAAGCGCCATTGTTGGCATTGGCAATAATCGTCATTTTCTATTGACTCTAAATATAAGTGGCTTCAAATGAATGATATCAATTCAAATTGCATATCTATTGTGCAATCAACGCGGTATCAACGGTAATTTAACCCAACTAAAAATAGGAATATTGAAGAAATAACAAGTATTCAAAGCATAGAAAGAATATTTTTAAAAATAGATAAAAATATATTTAAAAAAAAACTAAATTAAGAAAAAGGTGTGCTGGCAAACATATTCGTTCCATAACATATCTATTACAAGATTAATTTGGATTAACCCTGATTCGCTTAAAAAATATGATTAGAGAAATTATATATGGAACAATTAGACATAAATTGATAACACTCATCAGAATTTTGTAACTTTTATTGGGAAAAAAATCAAAATAATACTATTTTAAAAAATTATAAATTTGTGACTATTTTGAAACTATTTATAAATATAGGATTGTCAAACACACCCAAATTGGGCGTGACTGAACACGCCTAATTTGGGTGTGTTACCCCCCGATATCATGCTCAATTTGAGCGTGTTTGACAGTCTTATGTACAAAAATTAATGACAAATGTAGTGTGTTATACCTCTAGAGGTAAAAATGAGAATTAAGAATTGGTGGTGATATTGATTATATTAACTTCAAATGATCTAACTTTTGATAGAAATATCCGATCGAGGCGTACGATTTGTCAAAACGCTAGAAATTAAGAGAAGTAATTAAAAAAATAAAAAATAGCATTAAATTAACTAATTAAATAATTAAAAAAGTAAAAAAATAAGGAAATTTTTGGATAATTGAATCCCAAATCCTAAGTTTGACCTACATAGAAGTGTTTTTTGGAAAAAAAATAGTTGACCTTTGAGGATTTGTCCATGCCTTTTTCTCTTAATTTTAAGCGTTTTGACATATCATACGTCTAGATCAGACATTTCTATCAAAAGTTATAATCATTTGAAGTTTATATAATCAATATCATTACATTTTTCATTAATTTTCATATATAGAACTGTCAAGCATGCCTAATTTGAGCGTGACATAGTTGGGTAACATGTCCAAATTAAGCGTGACTGAACACGCCAAAAATTAATCATGTTACCCCCGTGTCACACTCAAATTAAGCGTGTTCAACCACGTCTAATTTAGGTGTGTTTGATAGTTCCATTTTTTTTCCAACTTATATTCCATTAACTTTAATGTGCCTTATAGAAATAGAGACACTTGTCCGTGCTATACAAGGAAATTAGAGCAGCTTGTTAGTGAATCCAATATTTATTATAACTACAATCTAGTTTTGGTAAAAAAAAGTTATGAAAAAGGTATTACTGAAGATTCCCTCCGCAGTTTGGCATAGACATGTGACCGTTTATCCATATTAGCATCTTGTAACCTTGGAAAAATATTCAACTTGGCATATGTCATGTACTTCTTCAGTAGCTGTTCAGGAAGTATCCGAAGGAAAAACTCACAAAGGTGAAGACACAAAAGACATAACCTAAGTTTACATAAAGGTCACTACCAACAGCATGATCTTAGCAAGGACCTCTGGATCAGCTGGCATGGCAGATGCATGGACATCTTGGGACTCACTAAAGGACTTATCATCTTGATTAGCGCCCTTGGGTTGTGACTTGAAGTGACTGTCAACGACAAATGTTGCAAGCATTTCATCAGTGACCGGATCAACAACATCCATAGATTGATGGAGCAATAGACTTGATAATCTGAAATTCAATCAGCATCACTTTAGAAAACAATAATAATCAAATTGAAAGAAAAACACTAATAAAAATCCTAGGGAACAATCCCTTTTTTGGATTTGAGGGTCTTAAGCCAAATTTTCAATGTCTTCCTGTGTTAGTTAGTAAGACAAGCGATCTTGCTTTTTTCATAACATACTTTGCCTCAAGAACGGTTGCAAACACTGGGAAACCATTTTTTGTGTTTAGGGATAAGTAGAAGTTATTAGTATAAATACCTGTGACTTCCTGAAACAACAAAATATTAGCAACATAAGAAAGAAATCCATGTATAACACCAAGAACAAAAAATAATGAGTCCAAGTAAAGGGTAATACAATCTCTTCCCCAGTCAATCAGATCATTCAATAGTATCACTTGCTTGTATATTAGAAGTCGACCAGCAGGTGCTGTTCCAGGACTCTCTTGGAGAATGAGCTTCTGAAAATTCCTATAAATTGTCTACAAAAGAAAAGGTGAGTTTTTTTTTTTTCTCATGTATTCAGATGGCTGTTAGTCAGAGCTCTAATTTTGGTAAATCTAGCTGGTGAGTTTTTATAAACACTCTAATAAATATTTGAACTTATTTGATGGTTAAAAAAAGAAGAAGTATTGGAGTGTTTCTAGAGCTGAATTTTAATATTATATATATTATTAATTGAAAGTTTACACTATTAATTAATTACAAATAATAAGTAAATTAAATTCATATTCTTGAGAGTGTCGTATTCATAGTTGTGAAAATCGATCCGGTCATTGATCCAGTCGAAGTAGTGGATCAGTAGATCAGTGATCCAACCGGTGGGTTAGTACCGATTTGATCCAGTATATATTAAAAATTCAAAATTATATATATATATATATATATATATAAAAGTATATAACTAATATTATTTAAATAAGAAAAATCTATTCATAATCTAAAATTTAATTTTTTTTAAAAAATCCAAATTTTTTTCAAAAAAAATAAAATAAAATTAGAAACCCAACAGATCCAACCAGAACCTCGACCGGATCAACCCAGATCAGGTGCATTTCCTGTCTAAACACAAAATTAGTTCGGTTAGGTCACCAGATTTCGGTCCAACCGACCAATCCAGATCAATTTTTACAACAATAGTGTTATCCACAAAAATATGACTTCAATCTTTTAACTTATCAAGTGTGATCTTTCCCTAATAATATTTTCTTATAACTGATTTTAACATTTTAAAAGACAATAAAAATTCTAGATAACTATATCATCAACCCTAAAATTTCATCTTTTATCTTCTAAACACAATAAATAAAAATATTATTCAAGTCAAGAATCACAAAAAAAAAAGTTCGTTTACATAAATTCACCTATTAAAAAGTGTATACTTTAATATTTAAAAGAATGTGAATACTTCGAACATGTCTTAAAAAACATATTCTCCGGAGAAAATTAACTTCCGACAAAATTGACAAATAATTGGTACTAATAACATTTAAATTGCATATTTATTGAAGTCAAAGCCGTATCGGCAGTAATACGTAACCTAACTAATAAGAAAGTTGAAGAAAAATTCAAAGCATTGAAGGAATACATTTTTTTTTGTTATCGAAGGAATACTTTTTTAAACTGATAGAGTATATGTAATAAAACTCAAAGGAGATACTACATTTAGCAACAAAGTAACTGCTGGAGTCGATGGTCAAAACCTTAAGATCAAACATTCAACTTAAAACTAGACGGATGATAAAATCCCAGATACAGTCTACTTTCATCTGGTAAGGTGATGTCTGATCACTCTCCGTTCTTCATCCAATACAAAATTGGCCCTTGAAAAGTGGCTGCTATTGAAGAATGGTTTCAGATCATAAATATCATGCTCTTGAGCCTGCAGTATATCAAATAAACTCGAGAATCAGGTAATTTATTAATTATTATCTTCGTTGGAAAAAAAAACACGAAAAATGTTATTACCTTGTTGTAGAGATCATCTACTTTGACATCTATGTGCGTTAAACCAGAAGCAGATCCGGTGACAATTTCTTCAAAATGCAAAGCATTCTTTACAAGCTCACGAAGAATATAAAGGAGCAGTTCATTGTAGTCCTTCTTGAAAGTCATATACTTTCTAAAGCTCTGCAACAGCAAGCATAGTTTAGGGTAAGGACTCAAGGGCATATTTTTCCAGAGTACCAATTCCACTAATTTTAAAGGGAATCACAATCGCAAAATGGTAGTATGTATATAAAAAACATGTCAAAATAAAAATAATTTGTAACAAAATATGATGCAATGGAATATCAGCATTTAACAGAATTACGTGGCAAATTCAGAATATTTTTATATACCTTTTGAAGAGCCTTCTGCACCCCAAATTTTTGAGTTGAAATGAATGATTCAAGTAGAACACGAATTGCCATGTCTACATCCTCTTGTGTAACATGTTGCCTGAGATGCATTCTTGCATGAGCTTCAGACATCCTTATCATTGATTCAATGTGCCTTACAGCAATAGGGACTCCTTGTCCGTGCTATACAAGGAAATAAGAGCAGCTTGTTAGTGAATCCAATACAAACAAAACTACAATCTAGTTTGGTAATAAAAGGTTATGACAGGGTATTACTGAAGATTCCCTCCGCAGTTCAGCATAGACATGTGACAGTTTATCCATATCAGCATCTTGTAACCTTGGAAAAATATTTAACTTGGCATATGTAATATACTTCTTCAGTAGCTGTTGAGGAAGTATCTGCAAAAAAGCCAAAAAACTCTCAAGGGTCAAGACACAGAAGACAACCTATGTTTCCGTAAAGGTCACTAACAGCAGGATCTTAGCAAGGACCTCTGGATCAGCTGGCATGGCAGATGCATGGAAATCTTGGGACTCACTAAAGGACTTATCATCTTGATTAGCACCCTTGGGTTGTGACTTGAAGTGACTGTCAACGACAAACGTCGCAAGCATTTCATCAGTGACTGGATCAACAACATCCTGTAAAATAAAGAATTCCCTCAATAAGTATATTCAAATGAAGAGGTAACAAAGAAGCAATGAATTTAAATATAACCTTCACTACACAGAGGATGTCAAAACGAGAAATAATTGGATCTGTCAATTCAACATTTTGAGAGAATGTTTTTGAGGAATCATATCTGCAAGTCCAAGAAAAAGTTAAATTTAAGAGTAAAGCTTAGATGCTAGAAAAACAGATCAAAACCATAAATCAATACTCATAGTACGTCCGATATCTTTCAATGTGTATGACAGTTGAAATCTTAGCTGGGACACTGATAAAAAGTGCCAACTTGCAGCCAGATACATGCAACCTTACATATTTGCTTACCTTCCACCAACAGGATTTGCGGCAGCAATAACAGAACAGCGTGCCTGAAGAGATGTAACAATTCCAGCTTTTGATATGCTTATACTCTGCTGCTCCATGGCTTCATGGATGCTCACCCTGGTAACAACAATATAAATATAAATTAATGATCAAGAATAAAGATGTAATTAAGAAAACTCAAGGATTTAAAAGGTCAATTTTCTTACCTATCCTGATCATTCATCTTGTCAAACTCATCAATAAGACAAATTCCTTTGTCAGCTAGAACAAGCGCTCCCCCTTCAAGAGTCCACTCCCTTGTGACTGGATCCTTATGAACAGCAGCTGTAAGACCCACGGCAGAAGCCCCTTTACCAGTAGTGTATACAGCTCTTTGTCCAGTTTTTTCAACATACCTTGCAGCAGAATTTGAAATACTTTGTTAATTTATTTATCACTAGTATAAAGATATCTACAAAATAAAATCAAGAAAATTATACTTGAGAAACTGAGACTTCGCTGTCCCTGGATCACCGAGAAGAAGAACATTTATGTCTCCCCTCAGGCGATGCTTTCCTTCCACATTTTTTTCTTGACCTCCAAACATAGCTAAAGCTATTGCAGTTTTTATGTTATCATGACCGTAGATTGATGGAGCAATAGACTTAACAATCTGAAATTCAATCAATAGCACATTACATCACAGAACAATAATCAAATTGAAAGAATTCAAATTCTAAGGAACACACCCTTTCTCCAATTCGAGGGTCTTTAGCCAAATTTTCAATCTCTTCTATGTCTTCCTGTGTAAGTTTGTAGGCAGAAAAAAGGTCTTGCTTTTTCGTAACATAATTTGCCTCAACAACAGTGGCAAACACCGGAAACCCATTTTTTGTGTTTAGGGATAAGTCAAAATTATTGGTATAAACACCTGTGACCTCCTGAAATAAGGAAATGATAAGAAAATCATTCTATAACACCTAAGAGCAAAAAATTAATGAGTCAAAGTAAAAGAGGATACAATTTCTTCTCCAGGACGAGCACAATCAATCAGATCATTCAATAGTATCACTTCCTTGTATCTTGGAAGTCGACCTGCAGGAACTATTCCTGGACTCTCTTGGAGGGTAAGCTTCTGAAAATTCCTATAAATTGTCTACAACAAGCATAGAAAGAAAACAATGAGTTTAATTACCTTTTCGTCTTTTAAAATAATGATAACAAACTTATTTTGCAACATCTCAATGCAAATGTCTTTCGTAATCATTTGACCAAGTAGAAATGAAGATCAATACTCAGCCAGATATGTGCATCCAAAAGGGTTTGTAAACGTTGAACCTGTTCAATATTGACAGTGAATGGTCCTTTTGATTGACACTCGGGACAGGATCCCACTTTCACCTCTGAATAGGAATTCTGAAAAAAAGGCCCCAAAATTGCTCCGCATTTGTTACAGTCATACTTCACCTGCTGCAACTGGGGGAAAACTCCAGAACGTCTGGTTACTACTCCCCCAATTCGGATCATTGTATTCAAGTGGATCTGCCTGCTCCAAAGAAACCAATTTTAAGTTTTTTCATCCATTGGAAGGGAAGGAGAATGGAGTAACACATCAGTTTTTTTTTTATCTACCTTATATTTCGAATCTGATCATAAACTGGCAAGTTGGTTATGCGAACATAAATCTTTTGGTGTATATTCCTGTAATTTGGATGTAATTCAAAGACAACGCTTTTGGTAACATCTTCCATTACTTCTAAGACAGACTGAGGGGCATCAGCTAGCCAAATGGCAATGTTGGGATGAACATAGATAAATTGTTTATAATCTATCTCCAAACTGCACTTACTAGCTGCATAAAAAAAATACAATGAGTAAGTTGATATCACTCACTGTCACAAGTACAAGACATGAACACAGTAGAGAATATATTATATTACCTGACACCATCTCATTTATCAGCCACACGTATTCCTTGTCCCGATGTTCATTTTTTGTATTAACATATGTGAGTAAAAAGTCCTTGAATTTCCTGGCTATGAAGCGGCGCACTTCATCTCTTGTAACCCACTCTCTAAGTGTTCCTTGAACATGATACATCTCATATCCATCATCAAAATCATCCTACATTTTATGTAATAAAATCAATGGTGAAACTTTAAAATATTTAAAAAAGAAAAAGGAAAAAAAATCACAAAGTAGACAGTACATCATCTCGATCATCCTCAGTTTGATCAGTCATAAGAACATCCTCTCTTGAGTGCCCTCGTTGTGACCTTCCAGGCGAACTTTGCATACCATCGAGATCATCATCACTTGCTGCAGAAGGCCTAAAATCAGCTCGAGCCCTTTTAGAAGACCTGTGATTGTCATCATCTGTATCTGCAATAGAAATTTCAAAAGATCAACACCATTTGTTTTCCACACCAAAAACTTTGCTAACAATAATAATTAACAAGGCTTGTAATTACATTTCTAGCTCCTCTATTTACAGTTAATGAGTTATGCTAGTCCCCTAATAATTTTTAAGCAAATTTCATCACTCAATTTTTTAAAGTTGGTGCAATAGATAAATTCATTTGCATCATCTATGCCATGCACCAATGCTTGATCAATCAAACATTTTTGTCACTGTGTCACAACTCAAACAGTCCAATTTTTCCTCATATCAACATCAATTAAATATTTCCCCATATATTATAATCTAATTTAAATTTCACCCAAACAGTCCAATTTTCACCCTTAAATTCTCTGATGTATAGCAGCCGAACAAATTTCATCCATTACAGAAAATTGATCGAGGACCAACTTCCGTTGCCTATACTTAATTTATAGAAAAATCAGTTCAACAAATGAAAATTAAATAATCAATTTGGGGCAAACAATTCAGAGGACATGATAAAATGGAAACATTACCCTGGTCGTGGAGAAGCTGCGGAAGCTTGTTACGATTGGAAGCGCGACCATCGCGTGCCTCGAGTTCAATCTCGGCGGCCCTTCGATCCTGCATGATCTGATCAAAATCCCTGTCATCTTCCAACGAGTCGTCTAGCCCAAACGATTCGAACTGGTCAGCTTCATCCATTCTCTTATAATCACTGAAAAGTTGTAATTGCAAAATGAATTAGGGTTTTCCGAGAGATGAAAAAAGAGAAAGTAAAAACAGAAGACTAACTCCAAAAAGTTGTCATTGTAAAGATCCTCTCCATCTTCTTCTTCCTCGGGTTGTTCTTCGATATCGTCTCGTACGATATCGGGATCGACGGAAGCCTCGTCGTCTTCGGAGGCACGGCTGGTGTGGGTGTGAGGAAGCTGGTCAGTGTTGAAACCAACGGAAGGAGAGGTTGGCGATTCAGGATCAGATGCCATTTTCTTTCTCTTCTGCGACTCTCACTCTCTCTCTTCTCTCTCCAAGTATATTTATTCTCTTGTTAGGGCAAGGGATAGCAAACCGCTCATTTCTGGTGGCCCTCTATTTGGCGGGAAAATTTTTGGCGCCAATTCTCTCACTTGTTGGGTTACATGGGCTACTTCTTGGGCTGCAATATCTGCATAAAGCCCATTATTATTATGGACTGCATTTGGATTTAGACTCTACAAGTTATATTCGTACTATTTTTTAGTGGATAAAATGTAATTTGATTAAAAAATATAATAACTCATTTTTTTATAATGATATGTATAATATGTAATGAAATTATTTAGTTAAAATATAAACTATTGATTTAAAATAATCGTTATTAGTATACTATACTTTATATCATTTCACTTCAGAAGAATTAAATTTCTCAATTATTATCATTCTAGGAACTAGTTGCACTACATGTTGTTTATAAATTAAATTTAAATTATTTTTTGAATAAATTAATTAATTTTATAAAATGTACATGTTTTAATTTCTTGATTCCAAAATTTAAAGTTTTAAAATCAATTATACCATTTGTTTACATCTTTAATTTTGTCCGAAAAATGTTATTTTTTAATTTTTTTTCATTTATATTATATACTTTGTTTAAATTTAAATTTTATTTTAGAATGAAAGATATTCCTGCTAAAAACTTGTCAGAATTTCTCCTTGCCTTTATCATGATGATGGGTGTGAGAGTAAAATAAGTAATTGACAAGTTTGATTTTAGATTTGATGATTAATTAAGTATTGGAGTTATTTTTGGAGAATTATGCCATTTGTTTTATATCCAAAGCATATGCTAAAAATGGCGCTAACCCCACGCTTGATTCGATAACTAGTATATTGGAATGTTCTGTCTCTTTACACACATCAATGGTTCTCTTATGCCATGTTTGGTAGGAAGGGAAGAAAATAGAGAGAAAGGAAAACACGGATAATGATACAATTTCTTTTGTTTGAATTAAGAGAAAATAGATAGAAAAATTAAAGAAAAGTTGATTTATAGAAATAAAAATTTGATTTTTTCTTTCCTTCCATTTTCCTTTCAATTCAAAATTTAAATTTGTTCTTTTCTTTCCACTCTCTTTCTCCTATTCCAAACACATGCTTAAGTCTTAACTTCCATTTCCGCATATTAAATTGAACTTCACAAAATTCAATTCAACTCCCCCCAAGACAAAATCTCAAAAGCCTCAAAAGACTCATGCTCTTGCTCGCTCATCGGAGAAGCGCAATCACAGGATTTTCCAAACTTCAACAAGGCACAGAGCAATCCGCTTTGCTTTCTACACATTCAATTTTTGTTCGAAAAAAGTGATCAATATTACAAAGATTTACACCAATAAATGATGAGTAGTCAAATGAGTGAACTTGACATTAAACTTTAACCTAAAAATTAAGACTTATTGTGTTGTTTTAATATTATTTAATAGAATTATAAAATAGTAAAATATGTAAAAGAAAGTTAAAAAAAACATAATAAGTATCATGAATTGAGATCACATGAAAAATAAAGATTTATTGAAATAATCGATAGAGATAAAAAAAAATTAACTTTTGTATTGATATCACACAGTAACTTTATAGTAATTTAATTATATTTTAATAATGATAAGGGATAACCATAGAAACTAAATTAAAAGTCTTATATGAGAAGAAAATCAAATTATAAATTAGTGTTGTAGAATCTAAAATATGGTTTGACTTTTTTTTAAAGAAATTGACTTGCCATACTTCAATAGGCAGATAGGATATGAAATAAAAGTGACAGGTGGTATGATTGGGCCAGTAAGTGCTTATACACCTTATAAAAGTGTTGTAGAAACTAAAATATAGTTTTTTCTTCGGTTTTGTGATTTCATTTTACAGTCAATTGGCCCAGTGCTTACTGCTTACACGACTTAATTTGTTAGTTTATTGCTTATTTTTTTAGCTATGTACTATTTTTCTTTTTTCTGGTCATATGGAATGGTACATTTAAGCAAATTCTGATTCTTTCTAGGCCATTTATTGATTTCTTTCTTTCTTATGCTTATGTTGGTGAATTTGTGTTTTGGTCTGGGACATTCCAACGAAACTGAAATCAGTCTTTTAATTCTTCTTCTTGTTATTGGTAGAAAAAACATTGTTTTTTTTTTTTGTGTCAACTAATCACGTTTTCTTAATATATCAGAACTCTATGTTTGGACCCAGAAAAGTAGGTCCAATTTTGACGTATATGGACAGGTTTTTGCCCTTGGATCCTAGTGGGGGTCACTAGCAGCCCAGCTAGCAAGCTTCTGTTGGTGTTCAACTCCATTGTTGTCATCAAACTAACTTATTCCCAACTGGAACATCACTGCCAGCTTATTCCATGTTCCTTGATGCTTCACTCTTCCACTCTTTTGGAACTTGGTCGAGGCTGATTGGTAAGCATATCTCTACCCACTTGCTCTTTCGTTCTGTTTTGTTCTGGTCATGATTATGGATGAATTTGTTTAAATTTTAAAAAAAATTAAAATATTTTTTTAAGAAGTAAATAAGATTTGTTTTTTATAATAAGCAAAACATTATTTTTTTAAAATAAAAACAATTTAGGCAACCACTTAAAAAAAATAAAAACATTTATTTATTAAAATAAATATTTATTTCAACAAATAAATTAATCCTGTATATCTATATTAGTTGTTATTTTCACAATCCATGAAGAGGTCGGTGCCCCCTTGATACCAAACAAGAAACTAAAAGACGTCATATGTAAGTCAACTCTTAGGGATAGGTGATTCAGCATTTAGTAAATGAATATGCTACACGATGAATCCACATTTACAAAGGAGACAATTAATGTTCAAAATGAACATTGCGTCAAATCTACTGATCACGGTAAGAGTTTTGAACTGAAAAAAAATGTTTTGATATATATATAGTTGTTCGAGTGATCATCTGAATTACTTGTCTAGATCATTACATTTTGTAAGCATGAGGATAGGAAATGAGGATACATGATAGAGAACACCCACTACATGTTTGTCAACAATTTTTTTATGGCTGCATCTATATATTGATATAATTTACCTTACTAATGGCTATGCTGATCAATAAATGTTAGATTTATGATGGCTACACAGTATAGCATAATTGTTGACACTAACCTAGTTTGTCAATAAATTTTTTGTCATTATTTTTGCATGCACTAGATTCACGCAATTTATTATAGTTAACTATCGATGATTGCATAGCAAATTTTTCTGACGGTTGGGTTAATTATCTTATGAACCTCAATTCTCAAAAAGCCATACGAAAGGAATTACGTGCACCCCTAAATAACAAGATAATGTGGCAAGTATCCTTATTATATACACAACTTTAATATCAGATCCATTTGATGGGATATATACAACCATTTTTTTTGTCGGCAAACAAAAGTTATTGATAGGGTACCATTAGTACCATAGATATTACAAAGAGAATACAGACCCAAAGTTGAGGTGCTAAGTTTCTCACATCACAGCACCTAGAGCGGACCAAAAAGCAAAGCAAATTCATATATTAGAAGCTGAGGTATACCAGTTCCCAGAGCAGTTCTCGCGGCAGAGGAATTGCAGCTATGAACACTGCAAGCATTGTAGGCAAGCCAATGGGCTATGATGTCATTCAAAGAACGAGAACCGGAAGTTTTTCACATTAGCTTCTAGCCATGCCCACGATTTGAATTTAATCGCCTCCATAACTGAGTCCCTGTCAAATATATGGTTATCAAACAAAAAAATTTATACTAGTTTTCACCTGTCAGTATATGGGATAGATCCAACCTTAAGTATCTTTGATCTTATAGGCACTTATTAGATAAGTGACTGAATTTTTTAAAATCAGTTTTAAATTTTCACACGAAAATCTCAATCACTTGTTTATTTTACAGGTTGTGATACATAATTGTATTGCGTCTAGCTGTTCTGATATAAGGAGACTTGGTCGGAACATTTAAGTGGGGGTAACATGTCTAATCTCTAGGTCAAAAGTTGTTTTTTTATACTAGTTTCTAATATCAATTTATCTCCTTGATTCTCAAAGATAAAATATGGATATGATTTTGATCATATCTCGTAATCTCGAAAATAACATATATGATAGTTACTATACTTGAATATATTATATTCTTATCAATGGTAGGATGGGTCATGGTAGGTGCTCAGTCCAAAGACGGCGGCCATGACACAAAGAGACTAAATATATGTGGATCTCGACTTATAGACCACTGGAGGGTACAGTAGCCATGAATAATTTCTAGTTAATCTTGGATTATCCTTCACCGCTGAGGTGCACTAAATACCCTGTTTTGTTATTTTTGTTATCCCTTCTCTTTCGTGGTGGCTGTTTTATTGTGTCTCACACAAGGGAGGCAACCTCGCTGGCACGTCATAATGCCTTGTAGTGATTTAGCTTTTCAAAATATAGTTACTCAACATTATCCCCTGTGGGCTGTTGTCACACACATGGTATAATGATTTTAACGAGAATGAGGAGTATGCTTATGATTGCCATTACTATAAACATAAACTAAATCATCCATGATCATATTGGCATTTGGATCTTGTTTTTATCTTCTCCATCGGCTTTTACTTTTCACTCCTCACTATTATATTAAGTGTGTAGCTTTATGTTTTGGTATCTCTCGAGTCCCGAGCTCTCATCCAATGAAGTAGGGACAAAGCACTGGACCCTTTGATTTGCACAGGTATTATGACACCACAGAAGAGCGAATAGGAGAATTTAGTTTAAAATAAGAAGGAAAATAGAGAGAGAGAGAGAATAGGAACATGTTGAGAAGCCTGCTCTGAAATAAAAAATTTAAAAGTGGCAAACATCATGTTGGTTATCATAAGCTAAATATGAAATGATTGAGAATTAAATTATAAAATATCTATAGTACGCGAGAGTAGGGACCCATTTCAGAAAATTTGGAGCATGACTGTCCACAAGCTCAGAAAAGAATAAAAATCCAAAACCGCAACAAAAAAAAAACAAAACAATTCGGGGATGGGAATTAAACTGCCAGAAAAACACTCCACACACAGCACATGCACCCCCCTCTTTTGTCTATTGTTAATGTTAATGGATGATGATGCCCAACAATCATTGCACGGAATGAAAAGAAATGAATTGTGGGGCCTTATTCCTCAGTCAATAAACATCATGCACCCATCCAATGCGGATCCAGTTGCTCAATGTTTACCTATCATGAAACCGACGCACTCGAAAACTCTTCGAATATCAAAATATGTCAAACAACATAGTTTTGGTCCTTTTGGTTTTGGATAGCAATCGGGTTGATTGACATTGTGTACTTGCAACCGCAAAGTTAGATGGGATATACAAAGGTTTGGTATTAACTTAAATAACGTATCGGTATTACGTATGTTAAAGGACACGGCTTTGCCTGCACAAAGCACATATTTTGTTTCATCAATTATATACTTAATAGGGATGAATTCAAGGTAGTTTTTATCATGTTTTACAATGGGTTTAATTACTACAAATTCACTCGCTCGTACGGGTAAACTAAAATTATCAACCCATGTTTGGAATTTGAGTGAATGGAATTTTTATCCATGTCCAAAAGATTTTCTAATTCTTCCAAACCCCTTTGATACAATCCATTTGCCCTCTTTTATATGTATCTCTCACTATTGTACAGAAAATGTCTCAACGGACCAGCTTTGCCATCTTCAAGTGTCCTTTCGCTCTCAATCTCGCTGGATTTTTTATGCTATTATCTTCAACAATGAGTTAGACATGCTAGAGATTAGATGACATGAACTTTTATCCCTATATCTAAAAATTGTGAAGCATTCCAAACATGTAGTTAGTAAGAATGTAAGAGGCTAGGTGAGAAAAATTAATCTTAATTATATAACTATATTATAAATAAATTAACTTTAATTTTAAAATCGTCTATTTGTATAATTTGATTAAAATTTACTCCACGTATATAGATACTCTAGTATTTTATGTGTATCAAAGTGCAATGCGAACAATTAAAGTAGAACCAATAAGTTTATTCAACAAAGCAAATTAAAATTAGGAAACGTCCTCTTCTAAATAAAATGTCCTCAAACTTACTTAAGAAGAAAATCTTTTGGCACATTTACCTCGGTGAAAGATAGCAAAGCTTTCTCGCCATTTGATTTAATCGACAGACAGCTTGCTTCTTTATGTTCCTGGGCGAAATTAAATAAGAGATGAGAAAACAACCATTAAATAAATAAAAAAGAAGATGAGAAAGCAAAGGCTAATAATTTGTAAAGAGAGAAAACGTCACCTGTAGCAGAAGATGCATTTTAGTGTATATATATTTTTATCAGTGAAAATAGGCTTTACAGCCTGGCTGGGCTCTAATTGAGACAAGTGCCGAAAGTCGAACCCAGTCCAGGAGGGACCTCAACAACTGTCTCAAGTAACGGCCCAACAACGTAAATAAAATATATTTTGATTTTATTTTTCTTTTCCCCTTAGTAAATAAAAATCAAAGAAGAAAAGAAAAGGACGCGTGCTTTGGCAATCTCTCTCCCTTTATATGTCTCCTCCACCATCTCTCTCCCTTGAGTTCAATTGAAGTGCAGTGCAGGGACACCTCACCCACCCCTCCTTCCGTTCCGTTCCGTTCCGTTCCGTTCACCACCACCTTTCTCTCCTTTTTCCCGTTCCATTACCTCTCAAACCTTTCTCCTCCACTCAACTACACATCACTCTGAAAGCTTTATTGCTTTTCTCTTACTTAATCAACCTCTCTCTCTCTCTCTCTCTCGGGAGTATCTGCAATTCTTAATCCTATCCACTTGTTGAATCTGAATATTTCCAATTCAACATTTTTCAAATGGCATCATCGTCGTTTGTGATCTCAAACCCGGTTCCGAACACGGACCGGTCACGTGACGCGAAACGAAGGAAGAAGAAAACGCAGCTGAGGCAGCAGCAACAACGGCAAGAGGATCAGAGCAATCCGAAGTGGAAATCCCAAGCGCAGCAACAAATCTACTCCTCCAAGCTGCGCCAAGCCTTAGCCAGAGTGAACCTCGGGTCGGCCCCGCCGCCGCCGCGCCGAGGTAAAGCAGTGCGCGACGCCGCCTACAGAGTCCTAGCCGTGACGGCCAAGGGGAGGACGCGCTGGAGCCGAGCCATCCTCACCAACCGGCTCAAGCTCAAGTTCACCAAACACAAGCGGCAGAGAGTTACAACGCCCCCAACCCGGTCAAAGAAACCCCGGGTCAGCGTTTACCGGCTGAAGGGGAAGGGTTCACCGGGCGTGCAGAGAAAAGTGAGGTTCCTCGGACGCTTGGTTCCCGGTTGCCGTAAAGAACCGTTACCGGTTATTTTGGAAGAAGCCATTGATTACATACCCGCGCTTGAGATGCAGGTTCGAGCCATGAGCGCTCTCTTTAACCTTCTCTCTGGTTCTTCTTCTTCTTCCGGCGCCGCCGCCTCCACTTCCGCGCCACCTAGCTCGTCATAGATGATGACACTTTTGGCTTTAGGCCTTTATGTATGTATGCCATGCCATGTCATGTGTCTGTCGATTTTTTTAATTCTTATCATCATCAGCATCATTATTTGCCTCGTTTTCTTTCACCCTTGCCACCAAAGAAGCTTTCTTTCTGTTTATTGTTTACTAATTGCATAGTATATATCTATTTTTCTCTTTCCAATTACTCAATCTCCTACTTTACCTTGAATCGTTCGTGAGAATGTGAACATTGCCTTTAACTTTCACCAACGAGGTTCTTAGTGGAAAAAATCCAAGTTTAATGCTTATAATGGAGGACAATCCTTACTCTATAAGCTAGTTTTTGGGATTAAGTTACACTCAAAGTCACATTCTAAGAATTTGATCATCCTAATTCAAGTAGGATTATATTTAGATGAGTCAAGTAAGATTATTCTGGACAATAAAGAAAACATATTTATATTTAGAATTTGAATTTGAGACCACTGATCTCCTAACAATTTCGTACCGTTAATCCATACTTTCTTTGATAATTTGATTATGAAAAAAATACAAATATAAATAAGAAAAAAAAAAGTTTGCAGTTGAGAAGGGCTAATTACAGGTCCTGACTCTCCATCAGAAAGGTAAGGAATCGTGTTCAAATACCTCTTTCTCTACCTAGGAAATTTTACTATCCTTGAGAAACAAGAAAGATATAGAATTCATACTTTGCCCAAATTGTTGATAGATTAGCAACAAAATTGATGAATAAGCAGGTGGTTATAGGTGAGAAGCTTGCAAATCAGACCACCTTTTTTCTTAGGGGATAATAATGTTGTAGAGGAAAGGAATTTATGGTGTACGATGTAAGTTGGTGTCGCTTGAATTGGTACGTAGGTTAATAAAAACTGGCCAGGGTTGTAAATTTGCAAGGGTACGTGGGTAGGTTTGCAATTAATATACAACATGTGCACTTAATTAGGTTGCTTTGTTTCAATCTGAATAACATATAGTACCGTGACCTGAAATAAAAATCCCATCCAGGTCATGGCCAACCTTTTCTTAAATGGTCTTACGGGTTTGCTTGTGTATTTTGAAACTCCAGTGAGTAGTTGGTATTTTGGATACATTCTATACTGGGTCATAAGGTTGATACAGGACAAACATTCATATCAGATATATTTCACATCGCATGCTTTATTTATTTCCGGTTACTATTGAATGACAATGCTTGTAATGTATTTTAACTTTCTTCTACTTTTGAAGGTCTATCTGGTTGCTGATAATGTAAGAATTTATTAGTCTTTATCTCAGCTGAGCACAGTGCAATAAGGTTTTCTGAGAATGTGGGGGAAATTAAAGTAAATGTGTCATGGAAATTGAATGGACTGAATGGCTAACTCCACTTCCCAAAAGTTTTTCCCAAAGCGCCAAAAACATGCTTATTGGACACAGCAGAATGGCCTAACATGCCATGTGACTTGTCGCCCACACCTTACAGGACCCCACTTACCTTTGACATCATATACTTCTCTTTTTTCTGTTTTGTTTGTGTTTTCCTCCACAATCGTTCTAATAACGCCATGGATCCTTATTCAAAAATAAAAGCAGGAATGAAAGGGGGAAAAAATGAGAAATGAAACAGAATTTGAATCTAGGCGTGCGTATCTGAGATGCTCAGCTGAATGGGTCATATGCCCTTTTAGATGGGGCAATGGTCTCCGAAGGACTAAATAGGTCGCTTTCTTTGATCACATGCAAGAACCCCTTCTCTTTTTGTGTGGCTGAGAGACAGTTAAGACACACGAGTGCCCCAGTTTCATCGTTTTCAGTACAAGTACTCACCACCCCACAACCCTCAATAGAATCATAAAATGGCTATGAAAGATGGGTTGGGTTAATTTACTAGAGGACCACCCAAAAAAGATTGTATGTCACTTTTTTTTTTTGGATCCCCGGTACAGGTAGAGCATTCATTTCGAAAATTTCAAGTGATCAGACCGGAATTTAATGCCTTCCCATGTGGCTATTGAATCCTGCTTTTCACATTATGATGGGTAAATTCAATTCATGATTTCTGAAAAATAGTAACACACAAAGGAAGAAAACCAAAAGGAAATTTGAGAAAAAAAAAACTACGAAGAAATGGATATAGGTCTTTGTTGCATGTGTCCACATCCAGCACTAACATAAAAGTATGATCATTTTCAAAGCAAATGGCAATGGTCACTAATCAATCTGGCGTTTTCTTAATGAAACTCGTGTCACCAACTTCCAACACAAATGTTATTATCATAGCGGAAACATATTCATGGAACGGAAGAAAAGAATGAATAACAAAGTATATATATATATATTATTCCTATTGTGTTGTCCTTTCCTTATGCGCTTCTTACAATCTTACCTCTACGTTTTCCTCCGTCGAAGATATATTCGATTAATTTACCTAATAGTGGACCAATGATTAATTCCCCCATCCTTATCCTATGAATTCTATGGGTATTCCCTTGGAAGCTTTGATCAAGTGACGTTGTATAAGCACGGTAAAGTAAAAGAACAAGAGATGCTTCAAGTAATAATGATGAAAATCAAAACATTTTGATTTCATTACGTTTTGTCACCCAAATAAATTGACCTAGATCTTCTAATGTTGCTCCCATGACACGAAAGAAAAATATATACAAGTAATTTTAATAGCGAATCATATGAGATATGACAGTTGACTTGGACCAAACTTTAGTTGATGTTGGTTGTAATGAGTTTTATTGTTGACTGAGTTTTGAGATTACTTGATGACAATGAATTATCTAATAAGGATTGAAATATCATATTTCGATGCTCAAGTCAATAACTATTTGACAAGAATAACAATGTATAATAAGTAAATGTTATTTATTAATTATTACAATGACATTAATTATATTTATAGAAATTTGAGATGAATTGTATTTCTCAGCACAGGGCCAAAGGCCTATATATCAAAGTTAATAACATAATTTTTCCTCAACCCAAAGTATTATCCATCGTTCACAATGGTATCTTAAAGATCTCACTCTTATGTGTTGACTTTGGTCAACATCTTCAATTACAGACTAAATCAACACTTTGGGTTAAGAAAACCTATTATACGGATTAGATCTCAAGTCCATCTCAAAACAAAAAAGATTCAACCAAAATACTAGTTAGTAATGTTGTGTGTAAGAGTAACTCATAAAATACAATTGTATCATTTTTTTGTTCATTTATTAGTAGACATTATACACGTAGCTTCCTATTAAAATTTTAAAAAGTTTATAAGGAAACAAATATAATATTTTTATATAGCAACTTCATGTAAAAACTAACATCGAAAAATTTATTCGTAAGCTTTATTAAAATTACTTTTCAGTTGTAATATATCTTTTTCTCTCATAAATATGGTTTCATTTAATTTATTTTTAATATTTTTTTAGTTTAGTATTTTAAAATTTTAAAAAACAATCTACATTATTGAGATTTGATGTATACTTAATTATGATACACCAACAATCATTTTGAAAATATATGTAATGTGACATGAATAAAGAATTCAACATATCATTAAGTAATACTAATAAATAATATTTTTAAAAAATAAAATTAATGAAAACCAAAATCATAAAAAATCCTAGTTGTACAATAAACATGTTATATTATTAACTAATTTTAAACTAAATAATAAAAATGTTTAATAATTCAATCATTCATAAAATTCTCAAAAAGTAATTTTTTATAGACTACATGTATTTTTCATGAGAAACAATTCTAGTTGATATTATAATATAATTACAATATAATGAATGTTATCTGGTATTTTAATGATATTAATTATATAAAAAAATTATTGAAAATATTTATTGTATTATAAATATATAATTTACTTAAGACAAGCTTTTGAATAATTTTTAAAAAAATATTTACTAACCTTTAATATTTTTTCATATACTCTTTCTTTTTAAGTGTCGTTTTAGCTTAAATTGAGATAATGAAGAAAGTTTTTAATTTTTCTGATTTTAAAGGATTTTTTTAATATATTTCCTATTTTCTCCCTTTTAAATGATTTGTTTTCACAAAATTTTCCAAATTAACTGTCATAAATTTCTTCTCTTACATTTAAAGTTTGCACTATCCAGTTTTCTTATTGGGAAAACAAAATGCTTTGTGAGCAAATACAAAATATTGAAACTTCTCTCAATAGGTAATAAATAGACCCTTGAATTTTTCAATTCTTTATTATCTAATTTTACGAAAAATATATAAAATAATTAAATGATACAAGGGTATAATTAAGAAAAAAAATTAATATTACATTGAAATCTGAAAATGACAGATAAAAAGGGAAAAAAATTCACAAATGAGATACTTAAAATAGAAATGGAGGAAGTAATTATTAGGAAAAGGTTGACGAAAAATAATTAATAAAGTTAAATATTTAACCTTTACAGTGATTGGGAAAGAATAATACTAGTTGACGTTTTAAAGGAGGATATATAAATTTGGATCATTGATAGCTAGATCTTAGGGTATTTCTACATACTTTTTTTATTAATTGAAGGATGGGGCAAAATAGATTGTTAATTAAACTAATTGATAGTTCATGACAGATTGACAGCCATGTAACGTTCTGTTAACAACACCCCCGACCCGATAAGATTTATTTGGAAAAAAGGAATAAAAGATCTTAATCGATGATTGAACTTTGAAGTGTGCCAAATTTACTGCGCTACCTCTTCGAAATCATAATTAATGAGAACAAGGGGGCTCTACAAAGCATCAAATTATTAATGCTCAGCATGTGACGTTAAACGGTGGCTTAAAGCAAATGCTGCGTAATTTAAAATCAGTAGCTCTCTGTTTGTGGTCTCCGGCTGAGAATCAATCCAAATCATCTACTAACTATATATAAAAGAAAACGTAGATTAAAAGAACATATATTTTAGTAAAATTAAAATAATAGAAAATATATTAACAGTTATAACAATATAAAAATTAAATTATAAACCTCAATACTAGTTAATTATATATAAAACGTTGCCCATAAAATGAATTGCTACCCTTTTAGTTTATTTATGATTGTGAATATTTAGGTAGGTAACTTGGTTGCGACAATGAGAAATCTCTAATCTCTGTCTCAAACTCTCGGGTAATTGTGACTTATACATCATCTTTGGAGATAATATGAATATGCATTTGAAAATATGAAGGAATAGGAAACAGGTCAATAAAATGAAATTAGTTTGCTGTACAAATTATGTGAGAAATATACGAAGAAAGAAAATTAACAAAAAGAAGGAAAAAGCCTCTAATTAAAGATATTCGTGTATTTAAATGAATCATCAGTAAAAGTAATTTCCTTATGTTTCTATGTTATTTCACTTAACTATTATACCTAATTACGAGGTTCACAGTCTTGACACTATCGTCATACTTTGTCAAATGTATGAAAATGTTATGTTATATCTAATTAAAATTTTACACCAATCTGCTTATTAAAAAATAAAATACAATAGTCGTTCTTACATTTTTTTTTTTTTGTTAGAAGCGAGAAGTGATTTAATTATTTCCTCCAAACATTGATAAATGTAAGGAAAGGTGTATATAAGTTTAGGTATATATTGAAACCATTGATGCAAATATATATCTACACTTTTAACCGCAATTGCGTGGGCATTCAACCTTGCAAGGCCATCCACTTACCAGGTGGTAATATTTTTGTGTGTATAACATACAGGGTATAGCCATAAACTTAGCTTTCTCTTTTGACAGCAGCCATAAACTTAGCTAAATACTAATTATGAGGCACACAGGTTGAAAAATCATTAGTCACATGTGCTATGTCAAGCCTTACCACTCAACACCTTAAACCAAATCGTTATCGTTTCTCTCTTTACCATTTATGTGATAAGCAAACTAGCTCTCATACCTGTTTCTTTCCCCTTTATTTTTATCACTAAGACATGAAATTAAAGAAAGGACAAACATTTGAAAAATCTGAATAATTTATTAAAATCCTTCTCTAAATCACATGGAGGGGGCCTGCCTTGTCCATTAAACTCCAAGAAAACATAATAAAGTGGTGAAAGAGAAAAAGAAAAAGTTGTCACTTGTTGGCAATCTCATATGTGGTCGTCACTCTATAGAAATGGGAGATGAGAAGAGTTCATTTTCAAGCATATTCCATAACACATTGGGTTGGTGTGTCTTCTTCTTTGCCGACAAAATTTGCACTGTTTGGATAAAATATTGTGAAAACAAGCATTTTTTATTGACAATTTTAAGGATAATATCATCATTTTTAATTATTGTGTTACAATTGGATTATATCCTTAATGTTCATATCTTATTTCATAAAAAATGGTTAATCTACGTTAAAAAGAGCATATATTTTAATTCGTGTTACCTATACATGTCAACTAAAAAATCTTCATGAAAATATGTAGATTTGTGTATACAATACATGATAATTCAATCCTCTAAATGAGATGGCTTATTTTACTTGATTCAAAACCATTCATAGAGGATTTTTCACTGAAAGAATTTCTTTAGTGGATTGGAGTGTGTGGGCTAGCTTAGCTTAGACGTGGTTTGATGTGTCACTTCACCTTATTTTTCTTTTATGTTGAATTATTTATTATTATTTGGGAAAAGAGTATTGAGTCTTCCTAAATTTTATTTCTTTTCAAATAAACACTTTAAACTTTAACTTTATCTCAATTAATCCTTAAACTTTTTTACTTTTGCAAATAAACTCCATAAATTTTAAATTTATTATTATTGATAGTTAAACTTTAACTATTTTGTAAATAGACATCTTAAACTTTGATTTCATCATTGATTTTTAAAATGTATCCTTTTTATAATATGTTTTTTCAAGTTATTTATCTTAAATGTTAATCATTCATTATTTTTTTTGACAACTCAAATTTCCACATTTAAATATAATAAAGAATATGAATTTAGAAAATATATATAAAAGGGAAAATAATAGCATTGAGACAAAATTATTTTATTTTTAATTCAGGATTTATTAAGTTTTAATGTTTGTAAAAGTGATTTATAAAATAAAACTAATAAATAATTTAGATTAAATAAATAAACAGTTGATATTTTTTTTATTAGTAATTTAACTCCAATTTAATATAAGAGATTATATATGAAAGGGGTAAATTATAAGAATTAATTGAGATCAAATTAATATTTAGGTGCCTATATATGTGCAAAAGAGGTAAAGTTTAAGGATTGGTTTAAATAAAATTGTAGTTTATGGTGTCCATTTGTAAAAGAGATAAAGTTTAAAGATTAATTGAGATAAAATTAAAATGTTTATTTGTAAAAAGAGTAAAGTTTAAGGTAGTTAAATATGTTTTCCCTTATTTTTTTTAAGGCACACGTGAAAAGAGATTGTGGAAGGAATCCATAAGTGACCTCTAATAGTGGTCCCGATTATAATGAAAATGTTTATTCGTTTTGGTTTATTGGATGTTATAGCTAACTAGGCACATTATTGCCTATTAATTAAAAAAAGATTGCAGGTATCGTGGGATTATGCTTGTGGAAATATTACTACGAGAAATTTGCGAATAAGAAATTGCAACTTGACACAATTTTGAACTCAAAACAAAACAAATGTAGACAAATGGCTATGGGGAAAGTAGCTATCAAGAATGTGGAATCTGTTGGTTCACATATGTGCATCGCAAACCCGTCTTTCCCATCAACAAATATCTTGCATAATGGAATAGTGGGAACACTTCTTAAGTTACTCTTATGATGCTGCAACAGGTCGACCAATGTCTGGCCCGAGATTTGAAGTTTGAGTTGTTGGCCAATAAGCTCCTTAACTTCTTTTCTTGTATTGAAAAACTGTGGAGAGGGAACTTCACAGTTATGAGAGATAGGGCTACATGGATAAATTCTCTATTCAAGGGGCTGCTTGTGAAATATTCTTATACACACTCTCAAACAATGCAGACCTAGCCCATTTTCACTAGGTCAAACCCCTTTGGGTGCTCTTAAGTTTTCAAATGCATAGGCTTTTACAACTTTCTATATAAACTTAAATTAACATTAGATATATGGCTTCCAACCTTTACTGCAAGAAAATTAACATTTTAAGACGAAACTTTTGGATGATTTTTTTTTTCATCTGAAATGCATCCAATTTTTTTACATGTGTACAAATATGGAATAGTTTATATGTAAAGAGAAAACAATGTCCATTATCCGTTTGTATTTTATTTGAAAATTTTGCACCGTCGTAGTACCAAAATATTGTGAACATATTTAGATGGAGTTCGGACAAATTAAAAGCAAAATAGATATTTTATAATTTTCAAACTTTTCATCCCAAACTTGTACAAAATTTCATATGGACTTGGGATGAATTCTGTACTTCAACTTTTTTTTTTTGTGTGTTATGGTTTAATTTTTTTCCAAACTTTTAACTCGAAAGTATATATATCATGCATGTAACAATTGAATTTATCCTAGGTCCAGGGAAAAAGTTAAAGTGAATTTGAAACGCTGGTTTTCATTTATATTTGTATACATAAGGGATGAATATATAGTGAAATAAAATAAAATAAATTTTTTATTTGAATTGTTTAAAATGAAACGAAATAGGATATAACACTCATATTTTTATTCTCCTACGAATTGAAATTGTGAGAGAGAAAGAATACTTATTTTTTATTCGCATGGATAAAAAATATTATAAATTAAAATATAAGAAAACTGTTTCAATTGAAAGATACATGAAGTGTCATGTCAATGTAACTATTAATTAAGAAAACTGTAATATGCTAAAATAGAAAGTGAGGTAACGTTTTTCACTTCTAATTAATGCATGTCAAGTAAAAAAAAAAACATGAAAGCAGTTTGGTTCTGCCCTATTATTTAACTAGATTTGCGGAATATAATGTAAGGATCAAGCTAGAACGGCTTAAAAACTAAAAAGTTGAAACGAAAAAATGTTTCACCATCCATCCCCTAAATTTGGAATATACTATTTTAAAAGCAAAACCAAACGCCAAAAAAACGAATAAAAAAATTAAGAACACCGGAATTCCCTGACGTCCACATACTATCTTTTGATTAAAGTTAACATCGCTTAGATATTTCACTTCTACCGTGCAGCGCAGCATCACCAGAAATGGAAACTGAAAATAAGAAAGACAGAAGCATTAAAAAAAATGTCATCATCTCTCACATGCTGTGCACTATATGCTTATATACTTTTTGTGATTATTAGTGGAGTCATCACCTAGATAGTGAGTCATGCATCCTTTTGTAAGGGTAGGAGTAGGATAGGATAAGACTTGTAACTTATTTGAAGATCATAATAAAAGCACCATTAATGCTTTTGTGCACTAATAGTAATTGTTGATTGGCCCCGTTTAACTTCTTACCATTTCTAAAATGAACAAATTATATTCTACTCGTTAAGTTGGATTGACAGCCGCCTTAGGAAAGACCCAAGTAATTGACCTGTCTAATGCAGTGACAATTTGACAGCATAAGTTCTTGGCGTGCACATGCTCATCCTATGATTCGTATCTTTCTGATTGCAGTTTTCCCAATGTTCTATGTCCGCAAAATTCCCACAATTATTTCCCAAAGATTCTCCAATGATAAGCTTCTCTTCTTATCCTACTACCCTTGTATTAGTACCATTATTTGCATGCTCGTTTTTCCTGGCAGTATTCGGTGGAAAACAATGGTCATGAAATATGAAAAATCATCATCCCATTTTTCTTTATTCTTCTTTTTTTTTTCCATTAGGGCTCTTGACTCTCTTATATCCCATTTCAAGCATTTTCCACTACAAGACTTGGGATAGTGTAATTTGTTAATGTTTGAGAAAGGAATTAATGCACCGAATATCAATTTTCAACGAATGCGTTTATACAATACAGGAATTAGGAATTTCTCTAAATATGTTGTTTTTTAATGTACACTATATGGTCTCAAGTCTCAACACAGACAAAAGAACATTTGTTAGCTAACATGAGGCGGTGCCAGCAGCTGTCGTGCAGATAAAGCGCAAATTATTAGGTTTGGGTACTGATCACTTACCTCTAAGTTGTCTGTCACAGTACACGTGTTAGGTGTTTTAATTAAATCTTTCCTTTTGAATTCGTAAAACCACATTCATTTTAATTATTTTCAATGTAAATTGATAATAAATAGTTTTGATTAAATGACTGACTCGTACAGTTTTGAGGACTATATTGAAAATTTACTCCAATCCTAAACTTCCTGCAACTGTGTTCACAAACTAGGGGAGTACTTAGCATTCTAATAAACTAACTAATATTACGCAACTGCTAACCAAATCCAAGAGTTCTGGGCTGAGGCAAGGCAGTTCCTTCATGTTAACAAAGGCATGGACACGTTAATGCTTTAATTACAAGCAATATTGATCTATCATAATTTTCAACAACATGATGAGGCCAAACAAACTGCAAATGACGAAAGAATTAATAACCATGTTTTCAGTTTGTGGGTCTAGGAGAAATTCCGAATACTCTTATTATGAAGTTGAGACATATAAAAAACACAATGAGAGTGATTTTCTGATTCCGCCTGAGAAGGGAAATTAAAATTAATGTAAGACAGAGGGTATTCATTGGGCAGTTAAGGTTGTTTTGTTGACATCATGTGCAATTGGATTGAGTGACATGACCAAAACAGTTAGTTGGTATAATATTCCACTCCACTCTACACTACACAACCTTTCTCTTTCTCGTTTTACTTCATAGCAGTATACGCCTGTGTCTGTCATCACCCACCAGCAAAGCAAATTAAATGTTTGATTTCTTAGTATTTGCTCACTCACTCGGATTAACAATCATAAATTTACATTGTAACAAGCTTAAGGAGCTTTTTCTTTAATCAAACTCACATGAGCAAACTTTAGTTTAGAAGACTACCAGGGAAGGCCCATTGTGAAATCATGCATGGGCTTCCACCATTGCGTGGCCCAACCGGACTATTGATCCAGTTCCAATTTCCTTGGCCCATTACGAATACGGACCATTATAACTAATGGGCCCAAAGCAAACAACAACCATCGTGTACACGACATTTTCATTTTTTGTTGAGTTGAGGAAACAGCTCAACAACAATGGCTGCAGCTGCTGTTGCTGCTTCCTCGTCATCAGGAACAGAGACGGATTCCGGGTGCTGAATTTCTCAGAGGATGTTCAAACTTATCTCACTCAATCAGACCTTGATCTCAATTCTCAACTCTGCTCTTGCTTTTCTCCAACAAAAAGGTCTCTTCTTTCCCCTCAATAATCAACGCACTATTCACTTTATATTTCTTCCTTTGTTACAGGAAATCCTAACTCTGTTTCTTTAGGTTTAGAGGGCTTTTAGATTCTCATTCTTTTTTTTTTTTAACTTTATAAGGAAAAGCTGTATGCTTTGCGGCTTGATCCCTCAATTGAGATTTTTTTTCTTTTCAATTTTGGCATTGGATGAGTATAATGTGACAATTTGCTTACGTGTAAGATTAAGAGAATATATGTGGGTTGGAAGGGAGCAAGATTTTCACTTGTAAGTATTTTTGCGGTTCATTGGATTTGAAGCAATGACATAAATGATGGTGGGTGAGATTCAGCAGCATGTACGCAACAGTTAGTTTGTACGGTATACAAGTGATGGCATATTTTATATGTATGTTGTACACCTTACTGAGTTAGAACTGGAATGTTTCAAAGATTTTGTAAAGACCAATTGATGTGGACGTATGTTTGATGGTAACAAGCACTTTTGGCAGTCAGTAAGTGCACACTTCCATATAATTATTAACTAATTCATATTTGTATGTTTTATGAAATGGGACTGTAGAAATAGGTTCAGACTACAATTTTCTGAACACCAGGGTCGTTAGTTATCATCTACAAAGCCCAGATACAGGGATACGACAGTTTTTTTAAATTTAGGATACAATACATTCTGGATGTTTTGACAAAAATTTATATAGATGCAGAATATTGGTAGAGAAAGAGATATTGATCATTTCTCATTAATTCATAACTACAAAGATCACAATTTACAAAAGAAATTTGTGATCGTAACAAAAAACAAAAAATTCAGTTTCTGCCCTTAACCAGTCTTGGCCAACTGTATCAATAAAATCATCTTTGGTAGAACTCTGAATAAGTATTGGCTCAGTACAATAGCTTACAAATCAAAAGCATCATTACTAAGATTACTGTCTAATAATGCTAATTGTATCATTCTCCTTGCCCCTGTCACCATCAATAACTGGTATGCATAACTTAGATCATAAAAATAAGAATATTACTTGAATCAATAACTTGTAAGCATAAAAAATTGTAAATCTAATTTGTATTTGTATTGCCCTTTTCTCTCTGCACCCAATTACTGGTACTATTTATTTATTGTGATTATCAAATGTCAGGCAAAGATACCAGATATTGAGAAGATCTTAGATGTCGTTGCTACATTGCAAGCAAAGTGGGGTACTGGTGAGCTGAGGTTTGTTTGGAGCTTGTTTTCCCATATAGTATATGGCTGTAAAGTTGTTTAGGTACTAGATACTTGGGTTTTATATCTAAGGAAAATGTGTTAGACTCGAATAGTCAGATTGGCTGAAAATATGTGCATTTTATTCTAATTGTAATTGTGTATATAAAGTTTCCCTCAGTGTATATATTGATTGCTCTATTCTTGATACGTACTATAAAGGCTTCCTCTTGGTTCCTAAACTCTCTTTTGAGTAATAAATGTATATAAAAAGGAGAATGTGTGTGGGAAGGGGGGCATAGCTGGCTCAAGCAGTACCCATCCAAACTGGGCCGAACTGGTGCTGTATTCGAGCCTTGTACCCTTATTAAAAAATTGTATGCATCTAGTTGATACATACCTACCTAAGTATATACAATTTGTACTTGTACCCAGTACATGTATCATGTATGACTCACAGGTTGGTAGATGATAAATAGGTGATTGCATTCGGCATTTTGTTGTCTTCCATGAAGCAGTTGGTGGCTTGGGTTGTGGGCTTGTGGCTTTGACTATAACTATAGCTCTATTTATTGATCCTAGTGAGATACAACTTATTTGATTTGTAATTTTGTATGAATTAGAAGTTGTGGGATATTCTGGATATTCTATAGTTCCTTACAACAACAACCAAGCCTTTTCCCATTGCGAAAGGTTAGTTACACGAAGGAAATGTCATAATTTTCTATTGTTAATCATGTCTATAGACTAACCATTGAGTTCTAAATCCTTCTATAGTTCCTTACCATGTTGATTTTTAATTCTTGGTCATTGAGATTCATGGTCAATACAGTTTAATATTTTAGATTTTAAGGATAGATTCTTTGGACTTATTGTACTACTGCTGGTTGTTTCAGTTTTTAGTTTTATGCATCCAGTGTATATTTGCCTTTGATTTTTTCTGGCTATATTTTCTCTGTCATGAAGTTTGTAACATTTGAAAAAAATATAAAAAAATCTTTTATGTTCATTTGTATTTGTCAATTTCTAATAACATTATTCACCATCTCAAGCTAATGACTGGAAGTCTGCTTTTGTGTGTATGACTAAATACCTCTCATAACATTGATACCATGACTAATCTCTTTCCCAGCAATCAACATACATATTACAGAGACATACATATGCATGAATATTCATGATTGTGCTGGGTGTACTACTTCTTTTTCCTATTTATCCACTTGCTAGATTTTTGCAGAAAACCGCACATTTTGCCTTTGGGATAGACCTTTGTAATTGGCTTTCTTGGTTGGTCTTTGCAAGGAAGAATCATGCTCAATATTGGTTTAGTTCAAATGATTTGAAGGTTTTTTGTTACAATGATATTTTAATTTTCAGCTAGAAAATTCCGTGTTAAAATCACTGCCTCTATAATGAGTGTGGTACTTTCTTGTTTATTGATATTGTAAAAAAATTTACCCTATGAATATCAATGAACAAAATTTGAATTCATTGTTAAATATTTTATTAACCTGAAGGAATTAAGTTTCACTCTACGTAAATGCAGGCACTTACTGCTGATTTTGAGGTGTCAGAAGGAAAATATTCACAAGCTCGCATAGAGGAAACTGATTCAGTGTGTGTTTATGGCTGGGAGCAAATGTTATGTCGTAATATTCATTAGAAGAGGTGCTTCCATGTTAGTTTTAGCCTTTTAGGTGTTATGGTTGTTTCTTCTTTTTCTTGTTAATTCATTCCCTACAGTAGCTTCATGTGAATTTACGGTGCAGGCTGCTGATCTTCTACAGAAGAACCTGGATAATGTTAAAGCCAGTTTAGAAGTTCTTGTCGCAGATATACAGTTCTTGAGGGACCAGGTTACAATAACCCAATTCAGATTGCCAATTTTCACGTGCTCTATATCTGTCTGCATTTACCATACCTACCCATCAAAACTAAATTAATGGAATCGGACTTGCATTGCATGGGCAATCATTGCAAGCACTTCACTACCTCTTTGGGAGTGCTTAGTAGGATGGGTGAAAAATTAAAAGGTAGGAAATGTAGAAGAGAGGAATAGATGGGAGTGTTTGTCATTGCATTTTTACTTTCATCTCTATATATGGAAATTTTTATTTTTAAGAACCATGACACATTGGCAGTGGCAAACTATCATATAGATTTCTTTTTTTATTCTTACAAAACGATTTGCACCTATAAGTTTCTACCTTTTCATTTTTCTCTAGCTACCAATCACATCTTTTTGGTTGTGCCCATGTTGCTAATGTATGACCTACTTGACATGAATTAGTTGTAGTTCTCAATCTTCTTTTTTTATTTGATCAGGTTACAAGCTGTTGCTATAACTGCTCAAAAACTGGCAAACAAAAATCCATACCTGCTTCTAAAGTTAGGAGCTTTTATCATGCTAGTATATATAACTGCTCAAGGGTATTTTTGTTTAATTTCATAGTGCTGATGTTAAGGTTTATTGTCTGAGCAAGCTGTTATTTG